>OY855905.1:22838936-23066436 GCA_963693305.1 Meandrina meandrites | reverse complement strand
GTCAATTAAGAACTACCGGCACCTTACAAACGACTTATTAACGACACAAACAGAACGACTTAATCTGACTAACAATAGATGGATCGAAACTGACCAATTACTGTTGACGAACTCAACACAAGTCTTACAGCCAATAACATCACAGCTAAACTGACCAATGAGCTTCAACGGACCAGACTTATAACATCATCGACTGACTACAACTTTTCACATCAGTCACCAACAACAGTTCTTCTCAGAACTACTCTCACCCGGACGATCACACTATACGAACTAGAGATATTCAAGTTTTTAATGATGTCACAGACTCAACCAAATTCTGACTATATATGAAGAAAGTGATATCTCAGCCAATTTGTATTCAAGTCTCTGATTCTTTGCAGTAACACTCTGCTAGTTGTGTTTCACAATCTGGACTTTACAACTTGGTTACCATGGCAACATACTATGCTCCAGATCCCCACAATGCTAAAGGCTTTTCTGGCCAATTCTGGCATTCCATTTTAATATTTGTAAAAAATGCTTTACATGCGAGATCTGGCAAGCATATCAATGGATTTGGCACGACATCTTGCCTGGGTTTAATTTTTCCGAACTAAAAAATTCTAAAACATTAATAACAAATTGACTGGAATGGAAAAGAATGAGTTGCCATAGTAACATATATTTTTTACAACTGTAGGTGTGTCACCTGTGGAACTATTTGTCTGCCAGGTTTCATTGGTCTCTGTAGAAAAATGACCGAGATAGCTTAATTTTTGTACTTGACAAAAAATTGGGTTGAGTAGATGACGTCATCAGTCGCCTAATTTGCATATTTTATGATTTTTTTAAGCATAAATATCTCCAGAACTAAAATAGATATTTGAAAACGGAAAACAACATTTTGAATCTTTCGTTAAATACTCCTCGAAACGCCTAAAATTGCAAGGGGTGAAAATTTGATCATAGCAGCATTTTTAGTGTCAATATCTTTAGCACTACTGTGCTAACTGGGGACACTGTAAAATAAACAGAGGTTTTGCACGGCAGCAAACTTGACTGTGCCAGTCAGGACCATGTATCCGAGTACAATGACAGAAAGATGAATTTTTGCATGATGTGAAAACCAGTCAATAGTGACAGAGCACTTTAGAAACATCATTACTGTGTTGCCATTCAAATATTCACATATCTGTAACTTCTAGCCTACCTTTATAATCTCTTTCCATCTTTACATCAGTCAACTGTTCTCTCAGTTTAGCTTCACTTTCACATTGACCTTCACCAAAAAAGAGAATTATTGTGAGGCTTTCCCTCAGTATGTCAAAGATGGCGGGAGATGATGGATCGGACTTAGTTTATGAGAGTCACGTGGGTGGCTGGAAGGCATGAAATGGAGAGAGTCTAGCAGCAAGGATTGTATGAGTTTGTGCATGCCGCGTCGAGTTGTTGCTGTGAATGAACTGGCATAGTTTGAAAAATGTCAAATCAAAGATAAATCTAAACCACAACAGATACAACTCCTAGCCTACCTTCATAATCTCTTTTCATCTTTTTATCATTTAACTGTTCTGTCAGTACAGCTTCACTTGCACACTGACCTTTGCCAATAAAGAGAATTATTATTAAAATTTAAAAAAATAAACATAACCATATGCGCATGATACATATACATACCAGTCAATAGTGACAAAATTATTGTCAGTTTAAGTAACCAACCAGAACATTCTTTCAACCAATCTATGTCACACGGCACATAACCAGTAATTCCAAAATTTCAAACAACATTAACATTTTCCAAATTTGGGCATTCCTTTGTGTTTCTCCAGATTTGCAGGAGGAATTGCAAAAATCCAACATAGATTTGGGGTTTGTTTCGAAATTTTCTGGCCAGGGATTCAAGCTCAGCAAGGAAACAAGAAGGAAAATTGATCTTTATTTGATTGGAGAGTAGCCTGGGAACACAGACGAAATACGTCTACATTTACAGCCTAATTGGAGAGAGACTGAGAGCAATCTCTAGAGCAGTTCGTGTATCATTTAACATTACCAAGTGTATGGAACATAATTATATGGCTTGAGTCAAGGGCAAGGCTGCTGCCTAAGGAAATTTCTAAGGAGCCCAAGCCATTACTTTAGGAGCCTAGCCTAAAAGTTGTCATGGTCGATCAAGGGGGAGGGGGTGGGGTAGTAGTAATAATACCATTCATTCTTCATTCCATATTTGGGAGTTGGTCCCAGTCCTAAACACTTGAAAAGAAATGGTTTTCGAAGTTGTCGAATTTTGCAAAGGCACATTACGTATTTGATACGCTAAAATTATCTCGATTGTGGAAAATTTTAGTATTTCCATTTTGAAATGAAGCACTTATTGTTTTGAACGGGATATATCTTACGCCAGTGGAACAAAGTTACAAGGAAATGGAAGTCATTAGATGAGAATGGAAAATAGATGCTTAGGCGCCCGTGCGGGCTCCTTGAAAAAAAATTTAGTCGCCCACACTCTAACTTAGGCGCCCCAGGCTACCGGGCTGCCCTTAGGCAGCAGCCTTGGTCAAGTATTGAACTGTTCAAATGAACAAAGCCAACATTATTAGCATGGAAGGGAAATTCATCAAAGGGTGTTGAACAAAGGAGTATGCGATTGGTGAAGCATATTGATGTCACAGAGGTCTGTACCTTGAATAGGTGAAGAAAGGTGCATTAATGAATGTCCCAGTATATACCAAATGTTTATAGTTAACAGCATTCGCACTGGACTTATGTTAATCCTAGCACCCCGTCGATTCTTGTTGACCTAACCCGAAAGTGTAAAACTTAATGTACTTGCATTTTAATTTGTTAGTTTGTTGTATACCTCCAGGATAAAAACAAGCTTAACTAGTATGTCCCTTAAAGCGTTTATGTCAAGTGAGTTTTATTATTTGAACAAATGATAAATGGTTGAATGAGTGAACTTACAGAAACCAGAAACCCATAAGGGTTGAAACGTGTAACTCCCTATGATTCGTATTGTACAAAGCGTCTGCACATTCATTTTCATAAGTACCATATTTGGAAAATCACGAGAAACAAATAAACCAATCAAATTTGTAATATTTGGATTAAATTCACAGCGCGCGCTAGCTCGCGCTAAATGGCATAATCTTGTTTTTGAACAACTGTGGTCGAATAAAGTTAAATTTTGTTAAATTCTTCTGTTTCATCGTCATTTAGCGGTCTGGAGAACTTCACTTGGATACTCTTAAAGAATTTCTTTAGTTTCTGTGAGTAATTTACTGCGTTTAGATCGGAATTCAAGTGACTTCTGTACCGCAAAACGGAAAATTTTATTGCGTGTGTCATTACGTGTGTAAATCATTCGCGTACAAACGCTTTGTGTTTCCAAATATGGTACTTGTCAAAACTGAATATTCGAACGCTGTGAATGCGCGTTACACGTTTCAACTCCTTAAGAGTTTCTGCAGAAACTTAAAATAGCTGCTAGACAATAAGACACTACTTGACTCTAATTGCATTGTTTTCTTTCTACTTTTTACAGCTAGTTTCTTTCTTCTTTATACGTTTCCGACAATAAAACTGAAAAGGGGGAGAGATGGTGGTTCAAAATCTACACGGGAGTTAATAAAAAGTGGAATGGAAATATCAGAATTGGCAGCCATTTTAACCAACTGTCTCAATTGCGTTTGTCGCTCATTGTAACTACGGCCTTGCTGGTGATGCATGACATAGATCCTCAGTAAAGCGCTGTAAACTGACTCTCATTTGAAATTCGCATATCTGGAACTAATTATCTAGCCTACCTTTGTTATCTCTTTCCATCGTTTTATCAGTCAACTGTCCTGTCAGTACAGCTTCACTTGCACACTGACCTTTACCAATAAAGAGGGTTATGTTATTAAAATGTTATTAAACAAAATTAGTATTTGCATATGGTATACAAACCAGAGTTATTGTGTGGTTCCAGAAAATATCCATATCCCCCCACGGAAGGGATTTGGCCTATGACCCCCCCCCCCACCCCTCTGGAAATTCCAATTTAGCTTCATACATTGCTTTAAATTTTTGGCTCTTCAAGACCCCCCCTCCTCCCCGGAATTTCCAATCCCTTCTGTGGGGGGAGTATAGATATTTTCTGGAACCACACATTGCCAATTTAAGTAACCAACTAGAACACTGAATGGAATTTTCATCTAAAAATTCTCATATCCACAACTTCAAGCTCACCTTCATCATCTCTTTCTATCTTGGTGCCAGTCAACTCCCTGGGTGGTGTGGGTCTTTTCAATGTAGCTGCAGCACTTTCACATTGATCTTTAACAACAAAGAGAATCTAGTGAGTCCGCCATCATGTTGTATAATCACTATCAGAAACTCATAAGGAGTTGAAACGTATAACGCGCGTTCACAGCGTTCGAATATTCAGTTTGCCAAGTACCATATTTGGAAACACAAAGAGGTTGTACGCGAATGATTTAGAATGATTTACTCACGTAACGACACACGCAATAAAATTTTCGGTTTTGCGGTAAGTCACTTGAATTCCGACCAAAACGCCGTAAATTATTCACAGAAACTAAAGAAATTCATTAAGAGTATCCAAGTGAAGTTTTCCAGACTACTAAATGACGATGAAACACAAGAATTTAACCAAATTTAACTTTATTCGACCAAAGTTGTTCAAAAACAAGATTACGCCATTTAGCGCGAGCTTGCGCGCGCTGTGAATTTAACAATTTTGATTGGTTGATTTGTTTCTCGTGATTTTCCAAATATGGTACTTAATGAAAACGAATGTTCAGACGCTTTGTACAATGCGAATCATAGGGAGTTACACGTTTCAACCCTTATGGGTTTCTGTCACTATACCAGTATATGCATTATTGTTTAGCATTTCATTGAATAGATACAATGTTGTTGCTTGTTTTTGATATGAATGTTTTCAGAAATCAAATAACTTAAAAGTGAGCCAAAAATATGCTTAACAATGTTTGAATCTACTGCTCAATATTAATCCACTGTACTCCTTTGCATTGTACAAAACATATGGAAAACAATCACTGGCTCATTGCCACTTTGATTTAATTCTCTTCTCACCAGCTGTTAGACACCCATAACACTCAGTGAAAGCTCTTGTAACTGAGATATTTAAACCTAGCACACTAAAACTATCAACGTATGCATGTAGATATACCTTTTAGATCAGAAGTTATATGTGTTCCTTTCACAAAATCCTGAATCATCCTTTTGAATTTCTCACATTCCCTGCCCCAAGAATGGACCTTCTTGTAGTTCTCTCTGAGCAGTTTGGCATTGTTTTCTCTCTCTTGTGGACTTTGGCTGGATAGCTGTTGGATCTTTTGTGCCCACACCCAAAGATTTTCTGACTTTACAATAGCAGACTCTCCACCTTCTACTTTCTCTAAAGCCTTGGCTATTCCAGATTCATCAGTAACAAGAACAGGGATACCAGCAGAAATGGCTTCCAGGGCAACCATCCCAAACCCCTCTGTCCTAGAAGGCACTGCGATTAAGTTTGATTCTCGGAACATCATGCTAAGTTCATCTTCCTTACTGCAATAACTACGGATTGTTAATTGTTTGCGTTTTATGCATGTGTTGTCAAGAAACCATTTTTCAATTTTTCTGTGTTCATGTGTAGGTGAGCCAACAAATGTCAGCTCAAATTTTTCTCCAAGGATACCTATGGCATTTGCAACAATGTCATAACCTTTGAGAGTACGATCTTCATATGCTCCTCGGCCAAACATAAAGACATTGAACTTCTCTACCACTGTGGTCAGCTGTGTTGGTCCACTGGAGAACTTTTCCAAAATTCCAGGTGTGATCATCTCTACCGTAATATTTGGCAGACTTCTGCTGTACTTCTGTTGCAGTTGCGAACCCACAGCGAAAACTGAATCTGCAGCTCTGCACAGCTCAATTTCACTTTTGTGTTTCTTCTCATTCTCTTCAATTGTATCCACTGCACTACTTTCTGTTACTTTGTATTTTCCAAGGTCTTCACAAAACACATGGACAAACTGTAACCACTTGCAATTTGCGGCTTGGACAATGAAAAAGGCAGGAACACCGAATTTCCTTCCATGGCCAACCACGACATCTGGATTCGTAAGTTCTGGAGGTGGCAATTTCAACCAATCCAGTGGGTCAGTACATCCAGGAACACTTCGAGCAGTGATTAAATTCACTCCGTGTTGTCTGGCATTTTCTCTGTCCAACTCATCGCTTTGAGAGACATAACAGTGAACTCTCATGCTGTCACTCGATCTTTTTGCCAAATTAATTACAAATTCTCTGTTGAAGGTAGACACACCACCCTTTGAGGATTTCCACTCATCGCAGACAAACATGACATCCGGAATAAGTTGAGGATCAACCAGTGTAGCTGTACTGTGCCCACACGCCATATTTGGCTCGCTAATAAGCTATGTATCATCGATCGTTGTGAATATTATATAATGAAGTTTGATATGAAGGTTGAAGTTTGAAGAAGACAACGATATATATCATGGATAGTAAAAAGACCTTTTACTATCCATGGATATATACTGCCGTTGCCTTCGCGTTTAATGAAGGCAACGGCACGAGCGTACGGGACTGGATTCCGAAAAAACGCGTTGCCTGATGGGACCGGGAGATTTCCCTAAAAAACCGAAACAGAAAGTGGGACTCATGACCAGGATGTGAACCATCGTGTCCAACTTATCTCTGGAGATTTCTGATAAATCTGGAAACCCATGACCCATGACGTCTCAGGGCTCGTCACGCGTTCCTTCCCCAAATAATTAATGGGGGATAGGAACGCGTGACAAGCCCACAAACGTCTGCCCAGAAGGCTTCAAAAGTGGTGATATTCTATTTTTTTTTCCGATAAAACGTTTCCAAGATTTCCGTCAATCAAAGTTTGAAATGACGTTTTGCATGAGCGATCATGAATTTTAACCGGGGATAAATAAAAAATGTGCCGACAAAACACTACAGAAACTCGGTCAAATTTAGCCAGCGAATACAGCCGCCTCTCATCGCTCCCGGTCGGTGAGCTACGAGAGGCGGCTGTATTCGTAGCCTGTGTATAGCCGCCCCTCCCCTCAAGAAAAATCGGGAAAGGGGAGGGGAGGGGAGGGGGCGGCTGTATGCAGGCTACTGTATTCGCAGGCTAGGTCAAAGTTAAGGGGGAGACTCTTAACTACAGATCCAGAGAAGTTGCTAAGGGATTGCTGACGACTGTATTTTAAAGCAAGCAATTTTGAAGCATTTTGTAACGCTAAATGGTGAATTTTATTTCGGGGTACAACTGCTTTGAAAAATATATCGTTTGCGCGTGCGAAACTAGTGCCAGTCCCAAACCGCGCGCTAACATTTAAAGTGCCTAAAACTCCACGGAAACAAGGTAAAGTTCCGATTTCTTTTACGAATCAGAGATTACGTTGCCGTCTTTAGAATCTGACGTATGCTTTTACCATTTACTCGAAAAAAGGAAACGCTGTTGTTGAAAGTCCGTAAATATGAGTGTTTATTACGCCATAACTCTTTTAATAATGCGAATTTCACAAAAACGATACGTCACATAACGCATGTGGTCGTTCTTTATCTATTGACGCTCATTTAAATTTTGAAATCCATCCGCCGTTTGAGTTTTAGGGTTTTTTCTGCTCTGGTCACGTGTCACGTTAAATAAGACCGTCACTTGAAACTCTTGGAGGAATCTTCAATAGAACAAACTCTTGCAAAAAGCTTATCCGTATGAGGTCTGATTTCCAAAATATGGCAATTAGAAACCTGCCTTAGAAACCAAATTGGTAGTTAAGAGCCACCCCCCTTAAGATTTTAAAGTTTTTTTTTTTTTTTAGACTTAACCTTCAATTTCAAGGCTTTTGAGTTTGAAAACCGAATGAAACTAAACGGCTACACATGTCTTAACTAAAGATTAATTTTAACAAAGCAGACAGGTCCATGCCGTCATTGGTCCGTTCCGTTTTCAATTTGGAACAAAAATACAATTTTGCCTTTCAATATTTGATTTATCAATTCTCTTAGTCTATCAGTTGGAAGCAAAGTTAAAATCTTGTAGAAAAAATCTGATCTTTTAAAGATTCAGATAGTAGTAGTCTTTATTTAACGAGGGTAGCACTCAATAGTTCGAAGGACCCAACAAACCTGTGGCCCTCCTAATCACAATATAATAACAAGGATATAAAAATGTATATGAAATTAGTTATCTGTTTAAAACTATTAAAATATATATTTAAAAGTACAATAAAGGCAGCTAGCACAAAAAATAGTAAAAGATAAACAGTTATCTATTAAAAAGTAATATAGTTAGCATCTTAACATTAAACTAAAACATGAGCAATGGATTGTTGTTTACTAAAAATTAAATTCCAATGACTGTTTCGAAAACATTGCTTTATCCAATGCTATTTTTCAATTTTTATTGTTTAAAATAAATAAAGAATAATATATCGTTAAACTTTAATCCGTCTTTACAAACAAAAATTGAAACTTGATTGCAATTTTGTTTCCAGCTGAAAATTAAAATGGCCGCCATCAAGTATAAGCTATTAAACTATCGAGCATGTTTTTACCATTTGCATTTCCGTCTTAACTGGTGTACATAGAAAGTAGAATCATCTTCTGAACCTTCAGCGCGCACACTAGCTTTCAGAGCTTACTTTGAACTGATCGCGAATCTTCCTGAAGACCCCCAGTAGTTGCACGACCCGTACTATCCGTACGACCCATACAGGTCGTGAAACAATGGTTTACGGATTGTACAGATGCATATGGTGAACTGTATATTGCTAGTCAGACGGTGAACTGGATACAGATTTTTAAATGGCAATTAAAGACTTTATTGACAATTACATCGATGAAATTGAGAAAGACCAGGACTCGGACATTGCCTATTTAGCACAGCATCAACTGTTTGATAAGATAAGAAGGGGTATTTTACTTTTTTTATATTGCACACTGATTAACAGATACTCAGTTAAACATAAATTTCCTTTGTTTTTCGTAAGTGAATCACTGATGAGTTTCAAAGTTTCATCCACTAAAACACATTAAAACGTTAAAGAATAGGCTGCAAAACAGTCGTTTTTTTTTGCGAACGGGCGCGATTCGCAAACAAGAGGTCTGTAACAAGACGGTCAAGACGGAAGATTGCCCGACGATCGGCGCTTCCCGTCTTCCGATAAGCGATTTACGAAATTACTCCTGGTACTGAAAACTGCATTACATATGAGGCTTTCGTCCATTAAAATCTGCCATTTTCGTCTCGAGGAGCCCCGTGATTGGACTACCACTGATCTAAGAAACAAAGGCTCATGGGACGGGAATGAGGAACTTTTAAAATGTCAGATATGCAAGTAGTTTTCTCTCCCCAGTCCACCCAATTCGTCCATGCCGAACAGCCAAGTTATCCAGTGCTAACAAATCTTCAGGTCGCCACTGAAAGCCAGCTGCGCATTCCCAAAAAGTTGCCCGGATGTGCTGTATTACTTCCAGTTCAATCGTACTTCCTCCTTTCATAACACGTGGTGGAGGGGCATTTATCATTCGGGCATTTATCATTTATCATTCTACCGATAAAAGTTGGCATCGTCACAGCATTTCATACTGTAACGTTTCTCCTTATTTTTAAATTTCAAATTCTAACGTTTCTTTCTATCGTTACTTATCTCTTAGCCGCGTCGCTTAGATTAGTACGTTATCATTATTTGCTTGTTATATCGTATTCCCTATATTTTAAATTTGTAACGTTTAACTTTTAGAGTCATTCTTTGTAACACCCTGAAGAATGAAGGCCGTGCCTTCCGAAATATTGGAAATATATATAGTTCCCAACTGTTCAATCAGCCTTGCTTTTCTTCGTTTACTATTTTGTTATAGCTGATTAGATCTTCTACATTTAGAGGATCCGGTACTTCTGTTTCGTCACGGTGGTCCTTGCAAATTTAAATTCGTTGTAAAATCGTCTGGTAGTAGGAGCTGTGCATTCCTGTGACTTGATTAAACCATACTTTACTTCCGGTCAGCGGGTGACCAGTCTGTTTTGCCACAAAAATCAATCCTGGCTTGAATTCCATGTGACATGGTACCCTTTCGAGGTAGCCTTTCTCTCTGCTTTCTGTAAAATCAAAAAAGCACGAAAATCGCTAACTTCGCGTGGCCAACACACTACAACCTCATCCCCATGTACCCCCTGAATGAATCAAAGATCTCTTCGAGATTCGACAATTTTCCATGGAGTATGCGTTGGGGAAATGTTAGTATTGAAAGCGATTTGCGATGCATTAAAACCCATTGCCTGACAGTCCAGAAGGCTACTCCCCTAAATTTCGGATAGGGGTGTGCCGCGAACGTTCTCAAACCCTGACCCTATCTAAGGATAAAGAAAACGAAAATTAATACCTTTTCTAAGGCCCAAAACCGAAAATATTGACACCCTATTCAAGGGGAGGAGAAGCATTGCGTGACGACTCAAATAACGGCTAACCGCGCACGGCAAAGCTCAAATCTTTCAAAATCGCTTTGTTAATACTTACTGACGTGGGCGTTTATTTTAGCTGATAGAATTAAGGTACCCTATCTAAGGATCACACCGTGGACACAATGCCAAAAGGAAAAAAAGTGATACCCTATTTCCCGCCCTATTTAAGGACCGAGAACCTCAAAAAACATACCCTATCCCGCGGCACATACCTATAAAGCCCATATATGGGAGTACCCCCCCCCCCGGGGGGGACTAATTAGCGCGCACCCAGCCCCCCAAAAACGAGTGGAAAAAATATACCATATGCGTACTAAATTCAGACAAATAATTCCTTTCTGAAGTAAACGGTTATTACAACTAGACACGCTGAAAGGCCAGTTCATGATTTAAAATGTTAATTATCAACCTTGATAAATTGATCCCAAACCAAACTTGAAGACGGTGAAAAAAATGTCTTCACCTTCGCGCGTCATTTTAACAACTCGCAAAAACACGAACTCTTTCTACAAAGTATAAAACTAGTTCAAAACACTCTGGTGAAAGGTAGGTTTTCATTCTGTACAACTATGTGTCACTGACATTTAACCACCAGTGGTATTATCTTGGTACAGAAAAGCGGTAATTGGGGATAATAATTTGCGAATCATGGTGCCGTGAGATGGCGGAAAACTACTGAATTCCTTCCACATAATTAACACTCACTTGCTTTTCATGCTTTCCATCACTATAACTAATACCAAAAAAATACTTGTTGAGTCTTTGTTTGCATTTTCCGAAGTACAGTTGTAAACCTTTGCATGTAAAAGGTCGTAAACTGAGCACAATTATTAAATAAACAACAACGCGATGGTAAGTCGGCCGAAGGAGATGTCACCATGTGCTTTTCAAATCAATACGCTTCAGAAGCGTAAAATTCCAAACGTAAACTGGGCAAATGAAAGAAACTTGAAGGAAGTTTTGTTTTAGATTAATTCTCATTTCAAGATGTAGCTACTAAATATGTATCAAAGCTTCAAAATTCTGCATATTTTTGAAGCCGCGAGATCCTGCATTATTCACGCTAAAGCGTAAGTTTAATTTTAGCCCGACGGCTTTTTGCAGTCAATTTTTCATTAAGTGGCTTTACCGATCCTTCTAAAAGTTCGAAGCAATATTGTACATTACCATTTTCCTGTCTGGTCTTTTTATGCTATCCATCACTATAACTAATAACAAAAAAAATACTTGTTTGCATTTTCCGAAGTACTGTAGTAAATCTTTTCATGTAAAAGGTCGTAAACTGAACACAACGCGATGGTAAGTCGGCCGCACGCTGCATATCAGATGTCACCATGCGCTTTTCAAATCAATACACTTCAGAAGCCTAAAATCCTAACGTAAACTGGGCAAATGAAAGAAACTTGAAGGAAGTTTTGTTTTAGATTAATTCTCATTTTAAGATGTAGCTACTAATGTATCAAAGCTTCAAAATTCTGCATATTTTTGAAGCCGTGAGATCCTGCATTATTCACGCTAAAGCGTAAGTGTGAATTTTAGTCCGACGGCTTTTTGCAGTCAATTTTTCACTAAGTGGCTTTACCGATCCTTCTAAAAATTCCATTTAAGTTCGAAGCAATATTGTACATTACCATTTTCCTGTCTGAAGTCTTGAGAAGCTGCATTGACATCAAGTCCGTGAATTGTGGTCAAAACAAAAGATTGCGTGACGAGCTAAAAATACTTCTTTCAATGAAGACGACAAACAATAGACTTGTAACAATAGAAAATAGCATTGGCCAATATCCTCTGACAATGAAGATTCGCAGCAGCTTTTAAGCATGTAAAACTAAGCGATTCAATCGACGAATAGCACAGATCTTTGAAAAATACCTACCTGTAGTTTGCAAAAGGCTAGACAGGCTAAATGAAGAGCGACGCGTGAAAATAACACTTCCGCTCGAGAACTGCACCATTTTCGCTTGGTAACCAAGCATAATAGTCGAAAAAATCTACAAAGCCTTGGGGACTAGACCCACGAAAGTTGGCATTTCCTGAAAATGGCCTTTCTCTTTCTTGATATCCAATTTGTTTCTCGGCCGTACCAGATTTCATAGGTTTCTTCATCTCTTTTTTACACGTCAGTAGAACATCTATATTCAATACTCTCAAACTGATACGACCCGTTAGTATCATTGTACGACCCGTACGATCAGTAAAGCTAGGTCGTGAAACAATGGTTAACACTAAAATGTCTAATTACATATTTAATCCATATCTTAGCGGTGAACTTTAGAGAAATTTCTCTAAGTTCAGAGTCTGCCTCTTACACAAACAGGCACAAGCAATTAGCTAGAGATGCGAGGCTCAGTCTCTAGAATGTTTAGTTTCTTTTAGTTTTTTAGTCCTCCTTGTAGATTGTAGTAAATATTTTTTAACATCCTAGTGTTTCAAAATGCGTAAATGTTTTTTTAACTCCAAAGTATTTTCAAATTCCTTTCAATATTGTAACTATCACTGTCTTTCTAACGCTAGAATTGATGAGTATACCACCACGAGAGGGTGGCGATCGGCTGTTATTAGTGGTAGGAGCAAAAACGACAAACAGAAGCAGTTACACACGTTTCGTATTTTTAAGCAAATGAAAGATTTCTACGTGTAACTACTCTTGATCACGTGGAAAGTCGCCAATTTTTCAACCTCGTCCCCAGGGCTATCTCCGCTTTCAAGATGGCGGGCCATTCTGAAAGCGGAGATGGCCCTGGGGACCAGGTTGCCAATTGTCATTGCTTCAGTTTACCACAGCAATCTTGTACTCCGAATTTTAAATTTCCCCATTGGACCACTGGGTTTTGTGGACTGTTGGCTTTTCCTTTTCTTTTTTCTGGAAACTATCTATCTATAGTTTTCAGAAAAAAAGTTTGAACTGGTGCTAGAAAAGTCCAGGGTATTTTTGGAAGCCGACGTTTTGAACTGAACGTTCGTCGTTCATCAGAGATGTGGGATGCTCGTCTGTTTCTTTAGTGGGGTTAGGTTCTAGGAAAATGAAGAACTATGAAAGTAACCGAAAAAAAGACAAGAAGTTTTTTTCATCCTTTTCTGCCAGGGCCAAAACCGGCTTAAACAAAAAGGGTGTGCTTTTCGCAGCTGCAAACAAGCTATAAATCTAATGCAAATAGAAGGTATAGTGCTTACAGTGAATATACAAATTTGAGACGGGGATTGAAGGGGAGGGATGTGGTCGAAATGACAATAACAAAATCCTGATTGTGGGTTTGTTCGGCCAAATGGAAAATACCGCTGTTCAAGAACAGAAAACACATACGATGATTTAGAGGGAAAATGATTTTCATTTATGATACACAAAATAAACGAGTTACATTACATCCACCTACGAAGTGTGGAAGGCAAGGAAAAAACATAAATTCATTTAAAAACAAGTCAATCCAATCTTCATAGCTTATTGCCTTTCATCAACACGTATCTGGTAATAATGCGATTTTCTAACGGGCGCTGAGTGAAAGATAGTTTACAAATTTCTTATTCCTCGTCAGTTTTCTTTTTCTTCTTCTTCTTCTTTTTCTTCGGTTCGCCAGATTCTTCGCTCGTGACTGGTACAACATCCTCTTCAGCTTCTTCGGCCTTCCTTTTCTCTCCTTTCTCCTTTTTCTTCTTTTTCTTTTTGCTCCCTTCATCATGACCATTTTCCACTAACGTAGAGTCATCCATTGTTGATTGGTCTGCTTCTTCGACAGCTTCTTGTTTTTCTTTTTTCTCCTTCTTTTTCTTCTTCTTTTTCTTCTTTTCGGTCGAGTCATCGTTTGTTGCTTGACTTTTCTCCTCAAACTCTGCGATAGCTTCTTTCATAACGTCGATGTTCTTCCTTGGGGCATCGCCTGTCTCGTAAAACTTCAGCCGATCCTCGACTTGATCGTGTAACTTCTGACCAAATACACTTGATTGTGTTTCTGTTTGCGGACAAAAATAAGATAATCAACCACCATTCTTTACACTTTCAAAATCAAATAATTTGGCTTTTTGAAAGGTGAAGCACGAAATTTAAGGTGGTTCGTGATGGTTTAGTCAAAATTAGACATGCCGGTCTTTGGTGTTCTATCGCAACTACACTAATCTTTTAGTACACATTTGTACAAGTTTTACCAATGAACAAATTGAGGTCACTGTGGCGTCAAAATTCGTTGCCATGACAACGTCATATGAGGTCATAGATACCCTATTTTGAACCTTTTGAAGCTAATAACTCAAAAGCTGTTTTCACATTAGACCCGAAACATCTTGATTTTTTGGCACTCAAGTTCCTACGATTTTTTTCAGTTGAGTAAGGCATAGGGGGAGTTTGGTGACAAGGTTTTGACGTTAAAACTATGTCGTTGCCATGAGTAACCGGCTTAGTATCCATTGGTAAAATATGAGTCACATGCCAAAAAAGCCCGCCAAATCATGGAATGGCTGAGTTCGACAAGTTACTATTGGAAACCGAGCCAGTTGTCCATGGAAACAACGTAGTTTTAACGACAAAACTTTGTCCCCAAACTTCCTTCATGCCTTACTCAACTGGAAATCGTAGAACTTTGGGAAAATGAAAAACTACATAATCAGTACCGCATTTACTTCATTACTCTTGAGCAGGAGAATTGAGTGCCAAGAGAGATGGTGTCTTTTTGTAAAGGCTAATCAAGTTGAAGTACTAGCAGAAGAATGTTAAATAACTAACAGCAACATACAGTGTATACTCAAACTTGTTATGAAAAATAACTGCATGTACATGTATGTAAGTCAAGTTAAACTTGACTGTGGCCTTCACAAGTGAAAGTGACCTCCCAAGTGCTTCCTCAAGCAAAAAAACTAGTTATAAAGAAAGCCAGAAAAACATCTCAGGCTCTGAAGTGAACTTGTAATAGAAGTTAGACATTACTCTCCAACGCAAACATGCTAGAGTCAGTTATCAATTTTCAAGTGGAAGAGTTCTGTTCAACTTCAAGGTATTACTGTACCTGCAAAGCAGTCAATTCTCGAGGCAATGGAACATTTGTTTGCCAAGTATCTTGAGATGCGGCCCTTGTTTTTGACACCAGCACGACCAATGAAAGAAGAGTGGAAAATAAGACCATATTTTGGTGTGTTTCCTTTTTTCTTCAGAGCTCTGCAAATAAAGATAACACAATGTTTTAAAGTTCTTAACTGTCAAACACAATAAAATGCTTGGCTACATTTTAGGGTTGGTGGATTTAGCACTGTAGTACAAACACTTCCAAATTCCAATTCGATCAGGAATACACGGCCCACAAGCATCTAGCTTTAAATACCACCGTGTCTAAATAAAGGGGTTTTTTTTCAAAAACTCATTAAAAAATTCATAAAGAAAATACAAAAGAAATTAATGTTTAATGAATGCCTAAGTTATATCTGATAAAGACACGGCTAAACTTTACATCCAATTTTCTTGGACAAAATAACCCCAAATCTAAACATTACTGCAGGAATGAGTTGATTTTGAAGCCGTTCAATAAATTTGCAGTTCATGTTTTATCAAGTCTAAAACACTCGGCTGCGCCTCATGTTTTAAACTTGATAAAACACTGCTGCTCATTTATTAAACATTACATAAACATTCAAATTTAACATCAACTTTTCAAGAATCTCATACCAGATGGTTATTTTACAAACTGTGGAAGAGGAAAAGAACTGCAACTGTGACCACCACCGCAACTGCGACTACTATCATAGTAATAAGCACCACACGAACAACTTAAACAATCCAAACAACAACAATAAAACAAAAACAGCTGTTCCTATGGGAATAAATTAAATAAAGGAGACATTAATTTTTCATGTTTACCTGAAGAGAGCTTTCTCAGCTCCTAGAATCTGAACTGTTGAAGCAGGATACTTTGCAAGGTTTGTGAGGCTTCCAGCATGTGAAATCAGTCGAGCACCAACCTGAATTATTGACATAACAGATTAAGGGAATGGTTCCACAGCCAAGTTAACACAAGTTCACGTAAAACAGAAAGTATCATAAGATATTTGTCCCAGCCCTGATATAATAAAAAAGCTCACCAGAAGTAATCAGTTTGCAACACAATAAGTCTCCTTTGCAGCCATTGTTTGGGCTCGTCATGCATTAGTGGGGAGAAGCATTGCATGACGACCTCAATAATGGCTACAAATAAGACTACAGCAGATAAGACACCCGCAGATAAGCTGCATCCGCAGATAAGCCGCACCCCGAATTAAGCAACTTAAATTTTGGAAAAAAAAAGTTTTTTAAAGAGTCTTCAGAAGTCTTCTTCACCGAATGTAGCGTACTATGGCAATGAAACGGAATTGTACATTTAAGTCTTACCCACAATTTTAGCGTATTTTTATATAATGAGCATCATTTCCTTTAACTTTGACATATAATTGATCTTTTTCTGGTACTTGTTGACAGGTATTTCTTCATTCAACACTTTTTTCCACAAATTTTTGCAAACAAGAACGCGTGTGTTTACGTTTGTAGAACGTTCGTAGCTGAGTAACCAGGCATTAGATCAAACCCTTTGGGACTAGGCCAAGAACGATGTTTGTTTACTCAAGTTTCAAGATGGAGGAAGATTATGCTGTTCGTGGCTATCGTGACCCACAAATAGATTTGAGAGCCACCTGTCGGAGATAAACTTGTTGCACAAAGAGAGTTTTGTAATGAATTTGTCATTGAAGTGCTAAACGGCAAAGTTCGACCACACGAATACACGAGAATAGTGTGGAATTTTCTCGCTCGTGGAGGCTGGGGATCGACTATTGTTGAAGTTTATTACAGGCCGTCACCGACGCTGCAAACACCTTTGTGGGGGAATGGAAATTTTGTGCTGTGTGACGTTTTCCTGTTCTAGAAAAACAACCATAAACCGCTTAAAGGATCTGCTAACGAGGGCTTCCATAAAAGTGTCAATTTACTGAAATGCACGGCGCCTTTTTGAAATGTTCCCGCAGATAAGCCACACCCCCGATTTTGAGCGACGATTTTTGGAAAAAAGGTGCAGCTTATCTGCGGGTGTTTACGGTAAGTGCCAGAACTTGGAATATCACACATGAGATGAAAATGTAAGGAATTTAACAGCCTCTATATTTTGCGACTTATAGCACCATCGGAAATGAAAAAATATCAAGGCATGCACTGACAAGATGGTGTCACATGCCATGGAAATATCAGGGTGTGAAGGTTACAGTATAATGTTCACAGAAATGCCCCATGACAAAATAATATTACTATGATGTTAGGACAGGGGAAGATTTTATTTTTTGGACCGAGGTAGATACTGACAGGGGGGGTGATACATAAGGAAACTACTTCTTGTCTTTCTGACACAGAAATAATATCAATCTACTAACTTGCTCGCCAATGAGCGCTGACAGATTAGGAGCCACTTGAGACATTTTGGAAACCAAATAAGTGTGAAGGCTTTTTCTGTATTCAGCTAGGCCTATCACCCGTGAAGCAAAGGTCTGGATATTTATCAAGTCGATTGGAGATATATCCATTCCTGCAGGAAAGGCAAGCAGACAAAAATATCAATAATCACAGAATGTGATACATGTGCACGTAAGTACATGTACAGAAATCTTTAACTATTCTGGGGTATCCATGTGTTTTTTAGTACTACATTTCTGGCCAAAAGTCCTTGGGTCATTTGACTAATGTCACTCAGTGAAAACTTCCTTTGAAGCATGAAGTCATTATTCAATTTTCTGACCCTACCCCCGTCTCCCCCAAAACAGGGCTGGAATATTGGGCCTTGGTTTGCTGGATCAACATTGTGTTGGAGTAGGGAGGGGTAGGTGAAGACAAACACCATTAATTTTGTTGGCAAAAAAGTGAAGTGCTCTGAGACTTTTGACCAGAATAATAATCAATGTAGTTGGAAAATACCGTAACTGCTGTTTAGATGATTTCTGTTTTGTGATCAGTTTGTTTGTTCTCATGTTTCATATGCCTGATCTTTGCAGTAGTATTTTAAGGAGAAGCTAGATATTCATCACTGTTACAGTTGTTGACAGGTTCAGTCATCTGTTTACACCTGTACCTCATCTGTTAACACCTACCCATTGATGATTTGGAAGCATCATAAATTGCTTTAGCTTTGGCCGAGTCCATTACTATCTCTTCTAACCCTTCAATCATGTCTTCTGTCAGGTCTTTCCTTGATTTGATATATTGAGCTGTTCTTGCATACATGTAGTTGTCAGACACTATCTTGACAAGCTCGGGAAAATGGTATGAATACCACTCTCTGTTAAGGAAGCAACAACAAGCACCATCACTTTTAAAATCAGTGTTCTAATATTGCCACCAGTTACAGTGGATTCAAGGGTCACGGTTGATTGATTGCGTTGCAAGGCAAAATGACAGACGTTCTGTCTGGGAAAAAGCATGTTGTCACTTGTCCAGCGACTATTACTAAAAGAGGTATTCATATCTTGGATCGTATTATGGCAATTGAAATCAAGATAGAATACTATACTCCTACTTTAAATGATTTTGTCGATGATTAATATGCCTTACATTAGAAGATAAAGGTTTTCCTGGGAGATAAGAGTGACCACTCTTGCTTACGTTCCACATTTTCACAACACACTTTCTCCAAGTTAGAATGTCGCCATTACCACCTAGCAATGTCTGTCATTTTGCCTGGCAACGTAATCAATCAATTGTGACAACAAATGTGACAACCGAGACCGTTAAATGCTCAGCCTGAATCTGCTGTATACATGTATCTTCTCTGCACAGCTTTGGCAGAAGAGAAAGTGGATTTATCAGCTACGGCATGATGTCACAGCAAACAAGGACACATTCTTCAGTTAGCAAACAAGAAGGAAACAGAAAAATGTCTAGCTTCTTGTTGGGTAAATCAAGAAACATTGCACAGCAAACAATGTAGCTAGTGTGCAATAATATACAAAGTAAAGATGCAAGATGCAGAACAAAGTAATTAGTTAAAATATGGTAGCAGGGAACCTAGAAATCAAGTTGACACTGTTTTGTCAATGAGGATATGAAATGGGGAAACACTGTTTTGTTGCAGAAGCAAAATGTTTATGAAAGAAATTCAGAAGTACTTTTTTTTCTGAAAACAAATTTGTGCAAGAAAACAGGTAAACATTTTCAGGAATGTTATTTTACTTTTATATTTATTATTAGTACATACCACACAAGAGAATGACTTGGAGGTGATTAGCAAAGTACTATTCACCTCCAAGCAGCCGAAGAGAAACAAAATGGCTTCACGTGTTGCTTTGGTTACCGAAAGTAATGTTTTGGTCCGCTAGTTATTCAGCTTGTGTGGTATGTACTAAAACAATTATTCACCTCAGTGTCAGTGAAAGAGGTTGATATTTACCTCCACTTCGGCGAATAATTGTTGATTATTAAATAATCATTCACAAGTGAACCAACCAATATGCTACATGTCTCTCAGAAGCAAAGTAAGATGTTGATCATACGTACCTTATTCTCATGGAGAATGTATTGATGTCCTTATCCAGTTGATCTAACAAACTGATGGACTGAATGATCATGTTGTCTACACGATGAACATTGAACTTCACCTTGGCCCTGGAGTAACTGTGCCCAAGACCCAGCTGAGCTTTGGCTGCCATCGGACCCGTCAATCCTTTGATCATCTTCTCAAAATGAAACCTTACTCCTCTGAGGACTTCCAGCACCAATCCTCCTGACTCGCAGTGAATGTCCACAGTCTCTTGAATGGCTGCGCCAAGTTTAGGATCAGCAACACCAAGAAGAACCTTGCTTTTCTTTTTTCCAGTTGGAACATTAGCCTCCAAGAAAGTCTTGAGGTCATCATGAATAATACCTAAAGTAAATAGTCATGATGTTTATCAATTTCGTAGCACAATAAGTATGTTGTAATAATTATTGGCAATTAAGAATACTATGACATCATGCTGGCCTTATCATGTGCCTTGTTTGGAGTTAATCATTAGCTCAGTTTCTCAAGGCAAGTATGAAAACGCAACCCTCCCAACCCTGAGGGAATCTATCGATTCAGTCTGGACATCATCATGTGATTTCTACTTGTACACACTGAAAACCGACTCAATGAGCTTTTGCCCAAACCACTCTTGTGTGGCCATTGATAGTCTGCAATCACTCATTTTGATTATAGAAATCTAATTCATAGACATTGCAGGGCCCTAAAGTGACCCATGGAATAAATGCTCTAAAATTTTCTCCATAGAGCCTGGAGCTCTACTGCTTTGCTTCTTGGAGCCCTGCAGAGCCAAGAGCCCTGAAAACATATTGCAACAGAGCCCAGAGCCCACTTTTTTAGAGCTCCTGACACCATGGGGTGCTTACCATTTGTTGGAAGAAACTGGTTGGGACGAACATTGAATAATGGTAAGGGATTTTGTTACCATTTGAAGTTCGTAACAGAAAAAGAGGAGTACCTCTGGACGTAGTCCACAATTTCCGAACAGATTTTACGGAAATTACGGTTACATTTGACTTTCAACCAAAAGTTTTTAGATTTTTTGGCTAAACAGTAAGCACCCCTGGAGCAGGGCCCGCGCAGAGGGAGGGGCTGGGGGGGCTTTAGCCCCCCCCCCTCCCACTTTTTTACTTAAAAAGAAAAAATAATAAGAACTTAAGTAAATAAGCAACTAAAGAAAGAAAAAACAAACGAAAATAATTTTGTTGACGAACAGTTACTAATAAAAGTATTTCATTTCAACGCCTTTCCAGAAGCTGGTTTCACACAAGCAGAGAGATTTAGCAACCTGACAATGATAAACAGTCATGAAGAATGACTTTTCGGCATCGCTAACGAATTTGCTGATCGTAGGAATAACAGAAAGAGAAATTTTGGCATCTTTAATGTGCACTAACATTTTAGTCGTTTCACTAGAATGATTCATCCGATCTATTGTAGGTTTTTTTAAACACTAAATTTTCGGTGGCCTCTGTCCACCTTCATCAGAGTAAAAATTGTGTTCGTTAAAAGATTAGGATGTTTGACTATGCCATCCAATCTATAATTTCTCAACAGAGGAGTGTAAGCGCGCGGAAGGAGTTTTCTTTCGTTAACCGCATTGGAATCCACCATAGTCGTTGTTAATTTCTATTCTGATTAGGCTGAAGTATTGCAAAAATCGTCAGATTCCTGGTTTTTAAAGGCTCATGGCGGTAGTACTGATTTGGAGTAAATCATATTGTTACAAGCAGGATTTGATAGTGAATCTATAGGTCTGGTTCTAAAGGTTTACTAGTATACTTACACGGTAAAAACATTACAATAATATAGCAAGGCTGATACTATGTGAAAAAGTAACTTTGCGAAACACCAACAAGGCCAGAACCAACAAAGCAGGGTTGCAATCGCGGACAGCTGTTTCGTCCTTTTTGGGACTCATCAGCGCGGTGTAGCAAAGCTAAATAACGCCAGCTCTAAGGCCAGCGCAAATACATTGCAATAATCTCTTGTAGATCCTACGTGTTAGCAGCATTGTTGTTTGTGGCCCCTTGCTGTCTCGAGTTGCAAAAACATTGGGCTTTAAGTGCTGAACGTTTGTATCTTTACACTGTTTGTTAATTAACCCATCTTCCGGTATCTGAGAGTAACTAGAACCCAAAGTTTTTTAGGGTAGCATGCCTCCGGACCCCCCCCCCTGGAAGTTGGCTAATGATTACACATTCATGTTTAGCCCCCCTACTCAAAATCTTGCTGCGCGGGCCCTGTGGAGTCTGCCTCTTGTGGGCATGGAGCCCTGGATGAATGTCGGCACCCACTAATAATCATGTTGAATCATTACAGAATAAACCACCCAATAAAAATGTTAAAAATTATGTGAATTTTCATCAGTACAAATGTATGTATGCTGTCCGAAAATTATCCGTAGTTGCGTTACACTATACGTCACGCATCTGGTCACATGCTTCAAGTTAATGATTGACAGATAAGTCATGTGTGCGAGTGTGAGAAGGTTCGAGATTATTGATTGTAAAACGTGAGTGGGATGACGAGTGTGTCGAAAAAGATTGCCGAGATTGTTTACCTAGACAGTACAAGTTTGTGAAAGTATACAGTCCTCTGAAGGAAATAAAGATTTGTGAAGTCCTAGATGTGTGGATTTCAATCATATGCATAGTGTTGCAAATTTTTCCTGTATAAAATTGAATGCCTTTGCCCTGTTTAAATAATTTCCAAAGTAACTGCAGAATACCTCACCACTTCGAAGCAATACCTCAGAAACGGCGGCTACATGGCTACGTGGCTACGCAGCTATGTGGCAACATGGCTACTTGGCTCTGTGCTTTGTGGTATATTATGTGTAGCACACCTTCTTCGGCTCTTGGAGAACGAAGTATATTCATGCGTGGCACGCTTTTTTTTTTTCGCATGCTTTAATAGCTTCCATTGACATTTCGCCCGTAGCCACATAGCCGCATAGCCACTATTTCTCCTACAGAGGACCCTGGGAACAAGGTTGGTAGCCGCGTAGCACTATTTAGAGGGTATAGAGGTATAGCTTCTCACACACAACTGGTAGCCATGCCAAGCCGAACCACGCAACAAGAAAAGCCATGTGACCTATACCCCCCGCACACTTGCACCCAGACTCCCAGATGTGTGTGAGAAAAACGTTTTCCGCTTCTTTCGTGCCTCAGCCAGCGGAAAACAACACTTCCGAGTAGCAGGGTATTTACAAAAGACCAAAAAATGATGCTCAAAAGCATTCGTTTACCATTTTTTTTCCGCAAAGAGCAACAAAAACGATAACCTACACATGAACCACGACCGTAGTAAACCAAGTCTTGCGCATTTTAAAATCAGCTTTGAAATTATAGCAATTGTTATAAACAAACATTTTACAAACCGCAATCGTTCATGCAACTTTACCCTACTGTATTTACGGCCACAAACCTTCAGATATGCAGTTTGTGTTGTCTAACGCATTCGTTCCTGATTTGAAGGGCGAAAACGCTGCTAGTTTGACTAATTTTCCAAATCGAGAAAGATCACCGACCGACTCTTGTACTTCTGGAAGCAGCACACCGATTTCTTCCTGTGCAATGACTTTGAAGGCCGCATAGCCAGAAGCATGCTCGTACAACACGAACAGAACCTAGAGACAGGATAAGACATTGGAATAAGCTTACTTATGAGAAGGCTAGACGAGATTAATCGACAATAATAAGCACAACATTTCATCATTTTACCCACCATGTTGAATTGTTCGCAGCCTCGTGGTTCACTCCAGTTCCCAGTCTCTTTTACGCGCGATCAAAGCGAGCGGGACTGATGATAACTCGTTCGGCACGCAATGCGTGCATGCACTGCCTTCTTGCCTACGCCTTCAACGAATCGCCATATCAGGCAATGGTTACAAATTCCGTGAAGTCACCATTTACTTCTTCGAAGAAACAATACCACATTTACACTTGCTTGCCTAGTGGTCTGGCAGAGATGAGGTTCTTATTTGTGGTATAGATCATTTCCAATTTGAAGTGGTTTATAGCTGACCAGCGTTAAGAAGATCACAGAAAAAGCGCGAGAACAGTGGACCACAAGAAGAATACGCACAGACTTGCTCCGCTGCACTCGAAGGGATTTCAATTCTTCTGTAGTACAAACACCAGCGAAAACTTTAAAAGTTGTACTTTACTACAGTGCCAAATACTTGTAAGTAATAATCTCTCTTGATAAAAATTCGAGCTAATTCAGACATGTTCTTCGTGTCTAGATAAGGTAAAGGTAAAGTCTGCATACGAGCGTAGGGGCCCATCAGGCCGGAGCTTACCCCGGTTTCCTTAGCATGAGGCGACTAGGAGTATTGCTACTCCCCCTGGATGGGATGCTAGTCCATCGCAGGGTTACCCCCCAGCATTATTTCGCCGGTACCCATTTATGCACCTGGGTGGAGAGAGGCACTATGAGAGTTAAGTATCTTGCCCAAGAACACAACGCAGTGCCCCGGCCAGGGGCAACCCGGAGTCCAGCGCACTAACCATTAAGCCACCGCGCCTCCCATAGATAATACCATAAAATTCCGTTTATAAACCCTGGGCATATACAACTTCATAAAGGGTTTTGGGTGGGCTTATAAACGGAGGGGCTTATATCCGGGGGGCTATAAGCGGAATAAAAGAAACGTTTCGAAACGAGCCACGGCAGTGCTGTTCGAAATACGTTTATCAAGAAATGCTACTTGTTCAGGGTCAAAATATTTTGAGCTTCTTGGTGGAATATAAAGACTACAAACGTAGATATCTTTCGTTGCCTTAGTATACCTTTTGTTGATTGTAAACCAAAGAAAATTTGGCGATGTTTTTACAATTGAAATCCAATCATGAAATATACTTTTGTATGGCAAAACAATTCCTCCAGAGTTTCGACCACCGTTTTTTGAGATTATGGCATCCTTAACTATAGATCTATACCCTGTAACTTCAACATCGGTGCATTTCCAAGTCTCAGGAAGATATATAAAATTGTTAGAAGAAACATTTCCGACAAATTGTCGGAAATGTTTCTTCTGACAATATACTCACAACTTGATTTCAGTCCAAAAACAAACAACGGGTTTTAATCGGCTAAACTCACTGATACAGATGACAAAACTCGATCGATCTCACTCGCCATGTGCTCTTCTGACAATATAAACATCCCATAATGTTTTGAAAACAGTCCCCAGTCCCGACCGTGCGTGGGCTGGTGACGCCTGACTAATCTTACAACATTCGCTTAAACCAAGTCTAAAGTGATACGATTACATTTGCATAACTCGAATCTCGACAAATTCATTAACGGAAATTTTATTTCATTCTTTGCTTCAATATCTTGTACGGGGGGTGACAACTCTAAGAATGCCTATTTCGAGGGAAAAACAAAACGGGAGACTACGGGATTTTTCGGGGAAACACGAGATAATTCCGGGACCTGAGGTGAATAAACTCGGGACATGGAACAAAATTTTGAACATGGAATTGACCAACAATGTGTATGAACTATTTTAAGAATTTTGACTCATCTTGACACATCAGACCTCCTACAAACAGCGCAGTTGTTCAAGATTCGTTTGTGGCAAAGGTTAAGTCTGCATACGAGCCTAGGGGCCCATCAGGCCGGAGCTTATCCCGGTTTCCGTAGCATGAAGCGACTAAGAGTATTTCTACTAGATGGGATGCTAGTCCATCGCAGGGTTACCCTCAGCAGTAAATTCGCCGGTACCCATTTATACACCTGGGTGGACAGAAGCACTGTGAGAGTAAAGTGTCTTGCCCAAGAACACAACTGATGACTGCACACAAAACGTGAAGCAACGTTTTAAGTTATCAACTAACTGAGCTGATCATTCGGAAAGCCAATGACTTGTTTGTTTGTCATAGTTTATTCCTGTCCCTAAAAATATCGCTGAAAGAAATTTACCAGATAGGATCAGTTACTAATGCCGAAGGCAAAGTTTGTTTCCTTTAATTTTCAGCGATCAATTCAAAGAGACAAAACTTGGCTAAATGAAATGCTACCAATCTAATTAAAATATAGCATTTTACAGGCACACAAAACTGGTAATATACGATTTTTTTTGTTTCCTCGCTGGGTGCCATTCTATCAACCAAATCGTTTTGGAACACTTTTATTTCAATACAAAATAGCGTGAAAAGGAATAACGGAACCCGGGGGAGGGGGGGGGGGGGTACTTAAAAAAGTTTTATACGGGGAGGCTCCGCCCCGAGGTCCAACCCCTTACCCTTTTATATACCATTTTTTTCAAAAAAGGCACCCCTTTCGTATAAATTTTATTGGAAAAAGGCACCCCTTTCATATACCTAACTACTGTAGTTTAATTTGTAACCACTCTCACTGGCCCGCCTTCTGAGTAAATCGTTAAAACAGGAAGTCTTCTTGTCATTTTTTCACGTAGCGCGTAATAAATTAAAATGAAACAGTCATAAGTTGCGTCTGCTTGATCTGTTTTAATTCAAGGCCCTTTTTAAAACCCGAACGAAGATTTTCCTACCCTTTTATATACCTGAAGACTGAAAAAGGTACCCCTTTCGGGCGGAGCCTCCCCGTATAGGCCATTATAGGGAGTACCCCCCCCCCCCCGGGTAACGGAACCACATGAAGACGACAATAAACCTATGTTTGAATGATTTAACCAGCCGTCTCTGTCCGAGCTTGTTGAAAATAAATCCAAACATCGTATATTACTTTTTAACTGGCCGTTAAATAAGGATAAAAACAATAGAAGAACGCTCATCGGGACTGCAGAAAGGTGGCCGCAGTCGCTTAATAGAGGTGGCCGCTTATAAGGGGTTTTATTTACAGTATTATACTGACAATAGTTTCGGGACTTTAGTAACTGGCCGCTTAACAGGGGGTGGCCGCTTAATGGGTGGCCGCTTAATACGGGTTCAACTGTATGCAAATTCAAGAACCAAGGAAAAGAGGTTCCTTCAGTTGCTAAATTCCAAATATAACTATTTGCTTTTGCAATTAGTTAAATCAACAGCTAGGCTGTGTTGTAGATATGGATTAACTGATACAGATATGTTACTTTTTGACTGTTTTTTTTAATGATTAGGGCCTTCCTTATGTTTTTATTTGAGATTTTTTAAACATTTTTATCCACTTTCGTTTAATCCATTGAAACATTTTTGCCTTAATTCTAATAATCTATTATTAATTCCTAACTAGTTACTATTACTTCCATATCATTTTCCAGTTCGCTGCTTGAGTCAACACAATCGTTGAAAGTAAGAGGCAGAGCGATTCCAACGACAGCATTCATGATCAGCAGATAGAAAGCTGCGTGAAAGGCTTGAGGGGACAAGAGCTGTGTCACAGAAACACCAACGCACATTAAAAACAGGGCTGCAAACAGTACGATTCCCTTATTCTTCATAAAACGGTGTGGCAAAGATGTTTTTGGCATCGCCGTAGGTTTAGGAGTGATGTTGTCGACTTGCAAAGACGGTCCAGAGGCCACAAGCAGTAGAACAACAATTGTTACTACAACAATTAAGCTAACCAACATCACATGAAATGCAAACTGCTCTCGGAAACAAGTGTTCAATCGTAAAATTACGGAAACGGTGAAACCCAGTGCTAGCGCGGCTGTTGTGAAGAGTTCACATGTTGGAATTAGCACTCGGCTTTGATATGCCATTGGATTGCGACATTCCATCGCTAAAATTGCCATTAAGTTTCCACCTACGAAAAATGTCATGAAGGCTGATATTAACAAGTAGATTGTACTGCAATATTCTTCTTGCTGTACTTCGAGTCGTGTCCACGCATCCACTGTGTTCATAACAAGAACAGTGACATGATAAACGAATTGGCAAATAACCAAACTCCAAATGTTTTGTGGAAATGTGCTCTTTGTTTTGTTTTTGTAGCAGGCCAACAGCATTTGTAAGTTGAAGAAAACACCGACCAGACCAAGGGCTGTTATTAACGGAATGTACATCGAACTCATAGCAAACAGTTATTTTGCTTCTTTCTGATTGGTAATGTTCCGCTCGCCTGAAGGTTTGTTGCTCTCGGTTTTCAGTGGTTTTTGTTCCTCATCCAATGAATCACCTCAAGAAGAAGAATTCCTCGCAGTTTTTCTCGAATGTCTGCGGCAAGATAAGAAAGCTTACTTGTGCCTCGCAATGACTAATGTTTACCACTTTTTTCCCTGTATTGGTTCAATTTGCAACAATTCCATATGGACTAGAATAAAACAATCAATATCTGGTTAGGGTGATTTTACTAAACCGGTGAAATAGTTATTACACTTTTCTTTTGTTTAGCAATCACATGAACTTCCAGGCTAGTGTCGGACTGAATTTGACTGTGCAGTTTTATAAAAAGAACGCGAATCGAAAGTTTCGTGTCACTGAAAGTTTCAACTTAACGGTGTAATCACTGATATTGGCTGCACGTTCCTGAATAGGATTGTTGATCATTTTACCCTTTTTCGTCAAAAAAACGAAGGCATAAACAATAACCTCCCCTTAATAGTTGCGCAAACGTATGAACGAATAATGATTCATCCTTAGAATTTATCTGTTTTTCAAAGCTCACAGTATTCGAGCTCTTGCAAGAGACAAAAACATGGGGCTAATATCTGTGCAGAATTTTATAGCCTGCCAAAAGGAGACTGTTGGGGTTATCATTCAAATACGTTCACGCAAGGCCACATAATGAAATCACGCAAATTTCCAGCAATCGAATGCAAACGAACTGGGGACTCGGTTCCATTGGTGTTTGAAGAAATAGTATGCTGCGTTTGATTGCATTTGGACCTGTTTTCTAATGTGTCTTTCTATCATATTCCTACGGGCACACACAGAAATCATGCTACACTGTTAAGTAAACTCACAGTGCAATATCTGCTATACTCAACATATTTGTTTTAAGATTGTTCAAAGTGTTGGATTGCGTTCAGAAATGGCACGCAATCCATCTGCAAGAAATATTGGTTTCATTAGAACGAATTAGATCCAGGCAAAGTGTGTTCCACTCCACAGGAGATACAAATGCTGAGTAGCTTACTGTGCTAGGTCGTTAACTGTGGTGGATATTTACCAAGCCGCGAGGCGGTGAGGTGAATCCACCTCTTCCAACGACACTGAGGTGAATAATTGTTTAAGTACATACCACACAAGCTGAATAATTACCGGACCAAAACATTTCTTTCGGTCCCTAAAACGACACGGAGGTGAATGGTACTTTGCTAATCACCTCCGAGTTAACCAATCAGCGCGTGCGGAAAGCACTATTCACTTGTTTGGTATATCCTAATTAACAACTAGGAGTAATCATAGATTATGCAGTGCGTTCGACATGCTCACCATTGAAGAACACGCCACCACAAGATTAGGATGCGTATTGCCGTCGAACGCAAAAATTGTTTACAGCTTATTGTTATCGGCTTAATTGAATTCTTTTTGCGCGCGCTGTATTTGACGTTGATGTAACGCTATTAATTGCCTTCTAATGTCTTCTCACATAAGATCGAGGCCATCCTGCCACATACCGACATACATACCGACATAGAACGACTTTCGCTTGTGCGTTCACAGGACAACCACGGGACCACAGGTCACCACAAGATTAGGATGCGTTCTCCTATCGTCGAACGCAATTAGATTATGAGCTCGAGATTTCTATGAGGTGATAGTTGATGAGGCCGAAGGTCCAATCAGCTATCACCTCATAGAAGTTGAGAGCGAATAATCTATTTGCTTAGCAGAATTCTATTTTCTTATTATTTTTCTACAATATGAACTAGTATTAAACTTCACGCTTTACAAAATCGCGCGCGGACTGAATTTTCATTTGAAACTTTCAGTTGTGAACTCACGCTCATCAGTTTATTCAGTAATTTTAACGTTTTAAACTCGTGCAACGGTGAATTTTCTCCTTTTAGTCTTCGCGGGAATTGAATTATCCAATAATGTGTCTAAACTTCCTCGGAAACTTCGGAGAAACGAGAAAATGTCGCCATTCTGTAGACGACCTTCAGCCACTGCACACTAATGGCTGATAGTGTTCAATAGCTCAGCCAATCAGATTGCAGCAATTGCATTAGTATACTAGTAGAATTCTACTAATATCTATTAGTAGAATTCTACTAGTACACTAATGCAAATGCTGCAATGTGATTGGCTGAGCTATTGAACACTATCAGCCATTAGTGTGCAGTTGCCGAAGGTCGTCCACAAAATGAAAGGTTTTTATCGTTTTTCCGAAGTTTTGGAAGGAAGTTTAGATGTAAATGGATAAAAAAATTCCCGAGAAGACTAAAAGAAGGACATTAGCGGTTTCTTGACTTTAAAAGCTTGAAATTATTGAAAAACGGGTGCACGCGCGTAAACAACTGCAAATTTACCAAGGACAATTCAATGCGTGCGATTTTGTTAAGTGTTATTGTCAGAGAAAACCGGGCAGGGGCAAAAGATCGAGGTCGCCCGTTTACCTTCATCTTTTCGCAGTATAAAAGCTACCTGAAAAGATTAGGAATGGTGGCATTTGCAGAAGTAGACGTTCGTTTTTCTTCGAGAAATCACCATTCCATTATTTTGGGCCGTCCAGCGGCTAAAAATAACCGAGATTTCGGGCAACTTTACGTAACCGTAAAACACACCTCGTATGACTCCTAAAAGCTCTTGTATTTTTTCTATGACATTGATCCCTTTATAAGTTGATTAAGATATATTAAACCTTCTTTGCTTTAGTACTGTGTTTTTTACGTAGCGCTAAAAATCGCCACTGAATCGTTAATGAGTGTCACCCAAATATGAGTCATTTTCAGTCGACTGTTTCACCAAAGTGCGGCAGTTTATTTTTTAAGTAAAACCATTTTCCGATAGTATTTTGTGCTCTTAACAAAATCCAGTTTAGTTAAAATTGGTATCTAGGAGTAAATCGGAGTAAGCGGCATCTGAAACTGCGTACCATTACGATTTTCAGTTAAAAATATTTCCCGCCAAATTGGATATCATTTTTTCGAGTTTCTGTGTTTGTGGTCAAAAATTAACTAAAAGTAGATCCGTTGATTTCGGGATCAAGCATTCACACTGTAATATCATAATAAGATATGTAAACTTTTCAAATCTCCTTATTAACACTCGGTAAGTTACTAAGTTTTAAAACAGTTCGCTTAATTTTCCCGCGAAAGTTTTATCATTTTCATTCGTCACGCTGCATGGCTGCATGGTAAAACCGGACTATATCCTCAGTAAATGGTTTTTAATCTGCTAGGAAACTGAAAGCACATATATATCGAAAAGAGAATCGAGACTTCCCCTAAATTAGTTAAACAAACTTTGAATGAGTTTTGTTTACACTCTGTGTATCCCCCGACTTTACCGGCGTGACGCGTCACGAATTAAAAGGGCAGACGACAGGTGTTTCAAAAGGTTTGTTTAGAGTTCTTCTTGGCTTTGAAATCATGAACTGTTCTTTCCGATCAGAAGAATCGCCTTGCAGTCAGGTGTTGGAATTGGCAGAAGAATCCACATCTAACAAAGTCTAGAACAATGTCGGTCTCAGAGACCGCGTCCCTCATGACCAGCAGTCGGGAAAACCACCTATTGTCAGATGCACAGAAATATACCTGTTGGGTAGTAGTTCGAGTTCTCGCAGCCTTTCATAAACATAAAATAAGATGTAAGAAACACCGATTCCTCTGGTGAAATTGAAAATAGCGAAAGCTGTTGAAAAATTAAGACTAGAACGCTTGCAAAATAGTCTTTGGATGATACGTTGATGTTCATGAACTCAGAGAATTGCATGTTAAAAAATACCCGCTTAATCAGACAGTTGTTTTATAAAGACAGTCCTGATCATCATCAAGAGCTCAGCGTAAATTTTCAAGACTAGGCATGTTCTATGAAGGATCTTGAAAACATAGACTGTGAGGAATAAACGCTGTGAAGGCTTGATAATGTTTCAGGTACATGTGAAACACTGTAGACTCGAATACATCTCTATCGGTATGGTAATAATTATAAAGAAAATTACTGATTCTGATCAAATATACTTAGTCAACTTGGACAGTGAACATGAAAATCGTTTGTTTTATGAATAATTCAGTTTATGAATCTTTTTTTTACGAATAATTCAGCAATTATTAACATATCTACTGAGACAGATGTCAGTACTGAACAATTCATGTCCACGAGCGAGAGACCACAGTATGTTATCCAATATTTGTCTACTTGAATGGTTCGTAGAATAACGAAAGTAAAACGTAGTTTTTTTTTCCTGACAGAAAAAAAAAAGATGATACATTTTTTTCACATCGATCAATCTCTCTAACTGAGCGTTTTGTAACATGAATATTGCCTAAGAAATGGTTCTCATTCAAGTTTAATTTTCTCCTTTGGTAAGACCGCGCTCTCGCTCGCTCGCAATCATTTGCACCCTTTGCAAAGAAAAGAATAATGTAGAACTGTTGAACAATGCAGACTGGTGATACAACCCTAAAAATACGTCGCAGCTCGTGATGGAAACATTTCACAATGATTCATGACCTGAAGAATTTTTTTGTTGCAGTATTGCCATTTTTGTCATTTATTTTTACATCAGTATATTTCTTGATCATTAGTACTTTTTGGGAGGTAACCCATGCCTCTTAAGCGCGGCACATCAAGCTTATTCTATCCAGTTGTAAACTAGAAAGTTAGAAATATCGAATAAAGTAAACTGACTCAGTTTAACTTCGCATTTTAATTTTGCGATGGTTACGATTTTAGCTTTCTATTTCGTTGTCTCATTCATCGGTCATTATTTGCTTTAAAAGACCTTAAAATCATCGTAGAAAAACCAGTGTGTTAAATAATTTATCAACCACATAAGTAGAGTATGTCTGTCTGATTTAAAAGAGATTTTTCTTTGGTTTTACATCACAATACAACTGAAAGGAGAAAATCTAGAACTCACTTTCTATTGTAAGATCGTTCCAAGGTAGCGTAAAAATGTCTTAAATATGAAGCGATAATTTTTTGGTTCTGCATTTAATATTTTCCAGCCTAGCTCTTGAAATTGATTGCAGAGAAAAACAAATCGGTCTTCACCAGTCTCAGAAAACAAATCGAGTGACTATCAAATTTTACTGTTGCGGCGCAGTACTTAACTCTGACGCTGCATTGGAACATTTCAAATAAAACCTGAATTGGTTTGTTTAAACTCTGATCATTCCTACCTTTCTCTTGGAACTTGAATAACGGATCACAGTGCGATGGGAAAATACTTCTTCAAGTACTGACTGAGAATGGCGCGAGTTGGTCGTATTTAAACCCTTTATAGGTGTGGATTTAATTATGCCTTTGCGTGCGGTAGCGCTGTTTTGCTTTACGGGTGAAAATGCATCAAACAAAAGCATTCCTACTTTTTAATATCGTTACATTTACAACAAAAGCGAAACTGTCTCGTGTCCTTTTTTTTTGTTAAATATCCCCCAGGCATGAGATGTAACTCTATTCCCAATTCCCTTTTTTAATGACTACTTTTTTATATTTACGTGTCAAGAGGACCTTGTTTAATAGTCCACACTAGTCAGATATGAAAGCCATTTCATCTGCTGGTTAAGAGAACAAAAGCGAGCGAATTGCGCTTGCCAGCAGATTGTTTCATATCTGACTAGTCTCTACTATAAAACAAGGTTCGCTTGTCGCGTAAATATGTAAAAAATAATTAAAAAAAGTTAGTTAGGTATATACAGTTATATCTTATGCCTGGAGGATATTTGATAAACAAAGGACACGAGACAGTAACCAGCAGATGAAAGGTCCTCTTGACACGTCAATATAAAAAAGTAGTCATTAAAAAAGAGAATTGGGAATAGAGTTACATCTCGTGCCTGGGGGATATTTAATAAGCAAAGGACACGAGACAGTTTCGCTTTTGTTGTCAATGTAACGATATTAAAACGTAGGAATGCTTTTGTTCTCTTAACCAGCAGATGAAATGGCTTTCATATCTGACTAGTCTGGACTATCAAACAAGGTCCTCTTGACACGTCAATATAAAAAAGTAGTCATAAAAAAAGAGAATTGGGAATAGAGTTACATCTCGTGCCTGGGGGATATTTAATAAACAAAGGACACGAGACAGTTTCGCTTTTGTTGTCAATGTAACGATATTAAAACGTAGGAATGCTTTTGTTCTCTTAACCAGCAGATGAAATGGCTTTCATATCTGACTAGTCTGGACTATTAAACAAGGTCCTCTTGACACGTCAATAGGGAGCTTAATTCTGACCGAGGCAAAATTATCATTAAGATGCTTGACGCGAGAACAAGACAACGTAGATGATTCAAGACTCGTTTTAAACAAATAAATACATACTTTTCGTTTAAGAACTACAAAAATGGCGTGTATTGGAGTATTGTAAACTAACACATGCACAACAGAATCGGTAAACACTGCATACGATGCACTTGATTGAAATTTTGTAAATATTTTTATTTCAGAGCGTGAAAGTAAATTACCAGTCAATCATTTACATCTTTCTTGCTCCAAAGGAAAGCATTTTGCTTCTCTCGAAAGCTCTGAATGAGGAACTTTCTTGACGACTACAAAAATGGAAGAAGATTTGATTTCACCATGATTCCATCGGTCGGCTTGTTTACTTGAAACACTGTTGAAAAAAGTCGGAATAATATCTTCGTATTAGAAGAATAATTCTTGGCTAAATAAGTGTATTTTCAAATTATATGCATCAACAGAATCTTAAGCAACTGTTTCGAACCATTTACCGGTAAACAAAGCAGCCTACTTTGCAAATTGAAAGGGAAAATACTCACGTTTTCTTCGCAACGCCAAAACCTCAAACTTCACGTTCTCGACACGACGTGTGCCATCAGGACAACGGCTTGAGCATGCGTAACACGCCTCATCTGTGAAAACTTACTTCCGGTCGCGTCTTAGAACCGTCGCGTCTCGGATCTTAAGCTCCCTAATATAAATAAACGGCACGCGATGCATGCAGAAGCGATGACGTTTCACAAGGGGTCTTTGATAATTTTCAGGACATTTGTCAAAAAATTAGGGTACATAAAAGTAACTGACAACTTCTGTGCTGAATGATTGTTCAACAAAAATTGCGTTATCTTGGCGTGACATACGATATACGATACATATATACGATGCAAGGTCAAACGCTGTCTAAAATTGTTTACACCTTTTGTTTTAAAGAATGGAGAGATTTCTGTTTACTAAATCTTATAGAACGCATCAAATATAATTTGTTTCTTTTGTTTATGCTTTAAATTAGTCCTTTCTAACGGCCCAGGAGTATTTTGCTTTGAGTTCTATGCGACGATTTCTTGTTGAGTTGACTTGATTTCTTTTCCCAGTATTCGGTTCGAGTGTGTACAATATGCGAGCCAGCGAGTCATGCGAGCCATGCGAGGCAGACCTGCGAGGCACTTAAAAATACCAATAAAAAGGCTACCTATACGATCTGTAGGCTAACCGAAGTGCTTTTTTGGCTAACCGGAGTGTTGCTAGGCTAACCAATGTGTTATTTAGGCTAACCGAAATGGCTCGCTTGCCTCGCATGACTCGCAAGCCATGTGAACCGGGCAAGCAAGAAATCCCTTATCCCAATATAAAAGCTAACCGCAAGCTACCTAAGAGCTAACTGTAGGCTAACCGAAGTGCTATTTAGGCTAACCGGAGTGCTATTTAGGCTAACCAATGTGTTTTCAAGTGCCTCGCAGGTCTGCCTCGCATGGCTCGCTGGCTCGCACATTGTGCATTCCCTTCGGTGAGTATACAGATCGGTTGATCACTCGTCCCCCACTTCACCTCCTTGCGCCAACGTTTTGCGAAGTTTTCCATTTCTTTTGTTATTTATTGCCCGTTTTTAACGATCAAAGAACAATATCAGAAAATAGAGTATTTCATACATGTTTCTCGTGAACGCTGAAAATAGAAATGCCGATATGTTTGTAACGAACGTTTTACACATACCCAGGCAAATAGCATTCCCAAGGTAAATAACACCAAGGTAAACTCACCGCGGGAATACGTTACCGAGGTGTTTGCGGTCACACACTTAACACTTTACCAAGGTCAATTGTTCATACTGTTTTCGGCGCGAAATGCGAAAATGGGCAATACGAGGGTGCTTACTTAGCATCATCTCGCTTTTATTATTTATACTCTTTCGACAGTCCTCTACTGCTTTGTTATGTCAGTATTTCAGACAGCGAAGAAATAGAAGGCGAAGACTCCGTTTATATAAATCTCTTTGTTGGATTTTTCTAAACCTTGAGATGAAATCGAAATACATATAAGAAAACGCACTAGTAGATCTTCCTTGACTAGTGTTGTATTTAAATGTCAAATTTCCACAAAAAAATAGCATTTATATTACTTACAAATCAGCAAGCCATCAAGCCATGATTCTAAGAAAGACCACGATTTTGCTGCCTTGAACACGCAAAGTTGACCTCAGGAAATCTAAACCTCACGCCATCATATTTAATTTCAAATTCTCTGTTTATTTTATTTGCTTATCTTTGAGGTTTGCCTCACGATTGGTCATTTTATCTTGGGGTACTTGGAAAACCTACCTATTTGCCTCGGTAACTTTCATGGGCGATTCTTTTGTTCTTTTTCACACCGCCATAAATTTACCTTGGGGGAACATTTTGCTGAGATAATTTTTAGTCTTTTTTTTTCATAAGCGGGAAATAAAAATGGCGAACAGGCCATGAAAATGACAAAACACCCGGGAAAACAAAATTACAAAGCACGCGGAAAAACAAAATGACAGAGCACATATTATTTATGATATTTACCAAAAAGACGTCCTCTCTATTTGTGAGTTTCCCGAGGTAAAGAGCCCTTTTACCATGTTAAAAGGACCATGTGTAACCGCAACTATATAAATTTGACACACTACACTATTAACTTATTCCGTACTTGAAACTCTACACCGCTACACAGATCAAGCAATTTGTTCCAGTCAAATTTTGTTAATTACATTTTATGCAGTTACGAAAAAACTTTCCGTAAAGATTCTCAAAATCTCGCTCCGGCTCTTTCTTGAAATTCCCGCTTACCGCTCCTGTTTTCAGCTCCCATCCCGGACGAATATCACCACATCTTCTTATCTGGGTTACTTAGCGTGAGGTCTGTCTTTGACCTTGTTAAAGGGCAACTCTTGGGAAATTTACCCCGATTTTTTTATTTTTTCTATAAGTTGTTTATAGCAACAGGAATCTTTAGAAGGTAAAATTTTAAAGATATCGGCCAAAATGAATTTACTACGAATTTTCTTTTACGCCAATTTGGCGGTTATTTTGAAAACGTTCGGATTTTGGTACGTCACGTGATGCTACGTCACAGGTGTGGAAGGCAGATTTGCTTTTGCATGCTTCTGATAAGAGGAAAACACGCCAAGCGTCTCTTCATAAATGAGAATGACAAGGAGAGAAAGACCCTATGCTGTTCAATGATGTCCAAGATAAAAAAGGTAGTGCTTCAGTGCTTAAATATGAAAGGAAATAAACTTAAAAAGAGTAAATCATGTGTCGTGAAACGAAACAAATCCGTCAGATTGATCGGCCTTCTAAGGTCAGCAAATGTACATAGCTTTATAATACGATGCATCCTCTCTTGCACCATATCGTGATAAAGATGCCTTTTGTCTGGAGTAGATAGTAAATTGAAAAGGGTCTGCGAGTGCTGACTCCCATAATTTGTCAGAAATCTCTTCATTTATGAGCAGGAATACTGAGCCTCTATATATCCACGCGTTCGGAAACAGACCGATATATTTTGATTCTGTTGTTGAGAAATTTGTCGCCACCCTCAGATTTCTCCTGCTGTTAATTGGCAAAATAGAATGCAATTCCCACCAGCAAATGTAGTGTTTCTTTGAAGTATATGCCTTCGAAAGGCGCGCGTGATTTGCGTGCAGGTCAGTACTGCGCAATAAGAAGCCACTACCCCGCGCGCTAGCAGAGGCGCTCTCGCGAGATATAAAATTATACGAAGAAATGGGGAATCAAATATAAAACAATATCCGGATAACTAAGAGAAGAAGTGTTGCGTGAAGTACTTATTCTGTGATTCCTATTGAGAAACAATTGTTGTAAATTAGGCAACCTGGGGTGTAGCATAAAACCCGGGTATGAAAGCGTGTCACGCTCTTTCCCTTCACCCTCCCTAGCCTGACCACGAAACAGTTTCGTGTGCAGATTCGAGCAGATGTCAGTTGACGAGATAACTAAAGGAAAACGTGCCAAATGTTGTAAGACACGAAGAGCGCAACGACCATTTCAAATGCAAACCATGAATTAAAACGCAAGCAAACGCGAAAGTAATAAGGAGCCAAACACAGCACAATTTTCGATTTTCGTGGGGGTTCTTTTCGCAAAAAGATAAGAAATTGCAAAATAAAAACATGACAACTTAATTATACCGATCCATCGGTAGGCTTACGGTACTTTGCGAAACGAAACGAAACGGTACTTTGCGAAATGGTACTTTGCGAAACGGCACTTTGCGAAACGGTACTTTGCGAAATGGTACTTTGCGAAACGGTACTATATTGAATGGGGCAAATAAACATTGATTGCAAAACAGGTATAAGTCGACCCAGGTTTGCGTGACGGATAAATGTGATGCCTGACAGGAAATGAAGAGTCTTTTCTAACACAGATCTCTCAAACAGACACCTGGAAAACGAAACGCAGACCACTCGAAAATGCGTATAATCTTTGCAAAGAATTTCAAATTTGTTATAAACACTTCTAGAAATATGCTTTAGAGACGTGATAGCAAAAATTTATATTAGTTTAATTGCATAATTCCACAATTAAAAGTATTATTATGCATTGTAGATCAATATGTTTCGCTTTTTTTTTTTAACTAAAGTAAAACGCGGGAGTAAAACTTTGGGGCAAAAAAGAGTCATAGTATTGGGTCTAAAAAAGCGCCTGGGATTTGGAACAGGAGAGACCTTTCAAGCGAGCTCAATAGAGTACTACAGGACTAAAGTCAGTAGAAATCAAGTCAACATGTACAAGAAATCGCCGCGTAAAACTCAAAGCAAAATACTCCCGGGCAGTTAGGAAGGACTAATTCAAAGTATAAACGAAAGAGACAAATTGTACTTGATGAGTTCAATTAGATTTAGTAAACAGAAATCTTTACATTCTTTTAAAACAAAAGGGCCGGTGTAACAGCGTTTGACCTTGTATCGTATACAAGATAACGCAACTCTTGTAGAACAATCGTTCAACTCAGAAGTTGTCAGCTAGTTTTATTTATGTTAATTTTTTGACAATTTTTCTGAAAATTGCTGAAGACCCCTTGTGAAATGTCATGGCTTCTGCTTCTGTCCCGCGAAATATGCCAACAAAAAACGCATACATTTCCCAGCTAAAATGCCGCACCGACTGTCCTATTCTATGCAGAGATCTGCGGAAGGATAACTTCCTGCTTAAATTAGAAAAGACTCTTCATTCCTGTCAGGCATCACATTTATCCGTCACGCAAACCTGGGTCGACTTATACCTGTTTTGCCTTTCCGCCTAGCTCATAAAATTAAATGCGGACCTCGTACTGAACTCGGACCCAATAACTTAAGCATAGCGGAGTAAAGCCGATAGCCAGTAGCGGAAAACTACGGCGAAAATAATGGCCGCGCTTAAAGTGTTTGTTTCTTATGTGAACTTGCAATAGTCTCGACTCCACATCGTCTCTCATCGTCTCTGCAAAGTACCATTTCGCAAAGTACCGTTTCGCAAAGTACCATTTCGCAAAGTACCGTTTCGCAAAGTACCATTTCGCAAAGTACCGTTTCGCAAAGTACCGTTTCGTTTCGTTTCGTTTCGCAAAGTACCATAAGATAAATATAAAATCACGCAGGGTCGTGTAATAGTCCCGGTGGCAGTAATCAGTTTACAAAATCATTCTCAGTACAGTTTTACGCATACAAGCACGAACAACCTTGAACAAAGTTTCCTCGAGGCAAGTTGTTTCAACTACAGAAAGCGCAAACTCCCTTCTCCGCAGAATTTCGGCTAGTCTAGTTTCGGTAGCTGGCATTTCGCCGGCAGAATTCTTCGTTTTCGAGCAGAAGTTAGAAAAATCGGTAACACAAAAGAGACAAAGAATTTAACTTGCGTTTCTGTATTTGCAAGCTTTCAAACGCACAAGATAGATAGTGTACATTAGGCTGAAGCTCAAAAGGTCAAAACCTATTGTGATAAACATGAGCAAAAATATTTGAAGACCGAATATAAACAACAAAATGCAGCCGGCAAACAGTTTGGTTGTATAAAAGCATGTTTAATTAAGCTTCTCGCGTACATGCAAATAAAAACAAGGCTTTTCAGGTTTGTCTTAGCTCACAAACAACTGGCCGAGGTAATAGAGAAAGAAACTGTACATTTAGGACTTCAATTCACTCACCATTCGTCGCCGTCGGCGGTGAGGAGGTTCGATATTTTACTCCCTTTCTCTGTCTCGCTGTTTTTTCCCTGGAGGCTCAAAACGCCAGGGTTGAAATACCATAGAAGGTTCCTAATTATCCCCTGACATATCCCCTCCTATAGCTCTCTAAAAATCAGTGGAGTCGCTAGCAGAAGTTGAGCTCTCACTGCAAGAATTTGAGTCAGCCATGTTCGTGACTTGTTGCGGTTCCACACCTGTGACATATCACATCTCGTGATCATAATCGAAGCATCCATGGCGAAATGTCACGTAAAATACGAAGTTTTACGTTAAAATTAACCGGTAAAAAAGCTTCTGAATTCAATTTTTTTGCTTCCTGTGTAATTTTGGAAACATTCGGAAGCTTTTACTGAAATATAGTTTTCTAGCCAAGAGTTGCCCTTTAACTTTTGAGATGTTTGTAGGATAAGTCAAGCAAGCTTTTTTTAGCCCCCTAACGCAGCTGACTTAAAATGATTTTATCTCGGCGTACTGATAAACATTTCTCGATGATCACCAATTCTACTGGCAAGAAGCATGCCATCGCCTCAGTCTTCAGTTGCAAGTGATGTCGAAGTACTTGCTACGGCAAACACAAAACGAAAAAACCTCGCGTTAAGTCTGCTGACAGGACTGAGAAAGAAACGCACGAACTTCCTGAAGCGTGGGCCCCCAAATTCAGTAAGCTGTGGGGAATTTCACAAAGAAAAAATAAAAATGTGGAACGATATCTATTCTTCGTATAAAGAAAGGTGTCCAGAAAGCCAGAGAAATCTACAGCAGGTGAAGAAACGGCAGCAGAATCTAGAGTACGAGTGAACTCAAGCAGTTCAGGCAGCGATCTCGCTCGACTGTGGAAGATGGAATTCAGAAAATTAAAGAAGACTTCCCCTATTTCAACATCCTGAGTAAAGAAAGGCGACAAAGTACGACTCCAGATTGGCATGCAGAGTTCTTTTATTGAAATGTGTGAAAAGAGTATGGAACAGGACAACGCAAGATTTGAACGATCAGCTGAAATGTTCCGTGACGCCGAGAGCAGGCAAATGGAACAAACAAACGCCATAGTTGACATTTTTAAAGATTTAGCATCAAAATAATTGTCTTTATCTAATCGTTTATCTTCTGTTATTGAAACGATACATACAATGATTGTTGTGCAAAACTCACGTAGCAATCATAGTCTTTTTTAGGATGCTCGTTTTTTGTCCAACCTTTTTCAACGCAATTCTCCAATGAACTTTCAACATGCCAAATGCTCGTTCCACTACAGATCGTAGCGCACCGAACTTTAGATTTTAAACTTTCTCCGCTCCTGAGTCAGGCGTCCTCTGTCCGGGTAGGGTTTCACTAGCCAGTTCCTTTGTGAATAGGCACTGTCGCCAGCTAAAAGGGGCCTTATTTCTGTTCCATTTATATTGCCTGTTGGACCACTAAGAATTTGCGTTCGCTGCAAGTTCATAAATCAAACACTCTCTCCTAATTGTCTCAACCATTCCATTTAAAAAATGTACAAAAATTTCACCTAATAAAACTGCTCAAATTTAATACAATTCACTGCTTTACATTCTACGCCGCGATTTTCCCTTAAATTAAAGTTCAATTCTCTTCAACTAAAAAGCCGTTTATAATAAACACTCCCAACCGACAAACGATAACAATGAATCAGCAGAAAAGCAAAACACTTTCAATGCAGCAATATTTTTCAACTCCTACTTATAAACAAAAATTATTTGTTCTTTCACAACACGCACAAAATCCGGCGGCCTCGCAAAGCATGGCGGGAAAATTCCGCGGCCTCACAAAGCAAACGCGCATGGAATGCACCTTGGAATGCACCTTCTCCCCCTCGCATATTCTCGTGTCGTCATGACAACGTCATGACGACACGAGACAAAAAAGGGAATTGGGAATAGAGTTACATCTCATGTCTGGGGGATATTTAACAAACAAAGGACACGAGACAGTTTCGCTTTTGTTGTAAATGTAACGATATCAAAACGTAGGAATGCTTTTGTTTGATGCATTTTCACCCGTAAAGCAAAACAGCGCTACCGCACGCAAAGGCATAATTAAATCCACACCTAAAGGGTTTAAATACGACGAACTCGCGCCATTCTCAGTCAGTACTTGAAGAAGTATTTTCCCATCGCGCTGTGATCCGTTATACAAGTTCCAAGAGAACGGTAGGAATGATCAGAGTTTAAACAAACCAATTCAGGTTTTATTTGAAATGTTCCAATGCAGCGTCAGAGTTAAGTACTGCGCCGCAACAGTGAAATTTGATAGTCACTCGATTTGTTTTCTGAGACTGGTGAAGACCGATTTGTTTTTCTCTGCAATCAATTTCAAGAGCTAGGCTGGAAAATATTAAATGCAGAACCAAAAAATTATCGCTTCATATTTAAGACATTTTTACGCTACCTTGGAACGATCTTACAATAGAACGTAAGTTCTAGATTTCATTTTCTCCTTTCAGTTGTATTGTGATATAAAACCAAAGAAAAATCTCTTTTAAATCAGACAGACATACTCTACTTATGTGGTTGATAAATTATTTAACACACTGGTTTTTCTACGATGATTTTAAGGTCTTTTAAAGCAAATAATGACCGATGAATGAGACAACGAAATAGAAAGCTAAAATCGTAACCATCGCAAAATTAAAATGCGAAGTTAAACTGAGTCAGTTTACTTTAATCGATATTTCTAACTTTCTAGTTTACAACTGGATAGAATAAGCTTGATGTGCCGCGCTTAAGAGGCATGAGTTACCTCCCAAAAAGTACTAATGATCAAGAAATATACTGATGTAAAAATAATTGACAAAAATGGCAATACTGCAAAAAAAAAAATCTTCTTCAGGTCAGGAATTATTGTGAAATGTTTCCATCACGAGCTGCGACGTATTTTTAGGGTTGTATCACCAGTCTGCATTGTTCAACAGTTCTACATTATTCTTTTCTTTGCAAAGGGTGCAAATGATTGCGAGCGAGCGAGAGCGCGGTCTTACCAAAGGAGAAAATTAAACTTGAATGAGAACCATTTCTTAGGCAATATTCATGTTACAAAACGCTCAGTTAGAGAGATTGATCGATGTGAAAAAAATGTATCATCTTTTTTTTTCTGTCAGGAAAAAAAAACTACGTTTTACTTTCGTTATTCTACGAACCATTCAAATAGACAAATATTGGATAACATACTGTGGTCTCTCGCTCGTGGACATGAATTGTTCAGTACTGACATCTGTCTCAGTAGATATGTTAATAATTGCTGAATTATTCGTAAAAAAAAGATTCATAAACTGAATTATTCATAAAACAAACGATTTTCATGTTCGCTGTCCAAGTTGACTAAGTATATTTGATCAGAATCAGTAATTTTCTTTATAATTATTACCATACCGATAGAGATGTATTCGAGTCTACAGTGTTTCACATGTACCTGAAACATTATCAAGCCTTCACAGCGTTTATTCCTCACAGTCTATGTTTTCAAGATCCTTCATAGAACATGCCTAGTCTTGAAAATTTACGCTGAGCTCTTGATGCTGATCAGGACTGTCTTTATAAAACAACTGTCTGATTAAGCGGGCATTTTTTAACATGTAATTCTCTGAGTTCATGAACATCATCGTATCATCCAAAGACTATTTTGCAAGCGTTCTAGTCTTAATTTTTCAACAGCTTTCGCTATTTTCAATTTCACCAGAGGAATCGGTGTTTTTTACATCTTATTTTATGTTTATGAAAGGCTGCGAGAACTCGAACTACTCATACCCAACAGGTATATTTCTGTGCATCTGACAATAGGTGGTTTTTCCGACTGCTGGTCATGAGGGACGCGGTCTCTGAGACCGACATTGTTCTAGACTTTGTTAGATGTGGATTCTTCTGCCAATTCCAACACCTGACTGCAAGGCGATTCTTCTGATCGGAAAGAACAGTTCATGATTTCAAAGCCAAGAAGAACTCTAAACAAACCTTTTGAAACACCTGTCGTCTGCCCTTTTAATTCGTGACGCGTCACGCCGGTAAAGTCGGGGGATACACAGAGTGTAAACAAAACTCATTCAAAGTTTGCTTAACTAATTTAGGGGAAGTCTCGATTCTCTTTTCGATATATATGTGCTTCCAGTTTCCTAGCAGATTAAAAACCATTTACTGAGGATATAGTCCGGTTTTACCATGCAGCCATGCAGCGTGACGAATGAAAATGATAAAACTTTCGCGGGAAAATTAAGCGAACTGTTTTAAAACTTAGTAACTTACCGAGTGTTAATAAGGAGATTTGAAAAGTTTTCATATCTTATTATGATATTACAGTGTCAATGCTTGATCCCGAAATCAACGGATCTACTTTTAGTTAATTTTGGACCACAAACACAGAAACTCGAAAAAATGATATTCAATTTGGCGGGAAATATTTTTAACTGAAAATCGTAATGGTACGCAGTTTCAGATGCCGCTTACTCCGATTTACTCCTAGATACCAATTTTAACTAAACTGGATTTTGTTAAGAGCACAAAATACTATCGGAAAATGGTTTTACTTAAAAAATAAACTGCCGCACTTTGGTGAAACAGTCGACTGAAAATGACTCATATTTGGGTGACACTCATTAACGATTCAGTGGCGATTTTTAGCGCCACCGTAAAAAACACAGTACTAAAGCAAAGAAGGTTTAATATATCTTAATCAACTTATAAAGGGATCAATGTCATAGAAAAAATACAAGAGCTTTTAGGAGTCATACGAGGTGTGTTTTACGGTTACGCAAAGTTGCCCGAGATCTCGGTTATTTTTAGCCGCTGGAGGGCCCAAAATAATGGAATGGTGATTTCTCGAAGAAAAACGAACGTCTACTTCTGCAAATGCCACCATTCCTAATCTTTTCAGGTAGCTTTTATACTGTGAAAAGATGAAGGTAAACGGGCGACCTCGATCTTTTGCCCCTGCCCGGTTTTCTCTGACAATAACACTTAAAGCGTTTAATAGTTCGATAATGCATAGAAAAATAATTAGAAACCATTATTTGCGTTTATTTCAGTTAGAATTCTACTAAAACAATTAGATTATTCGCTCTCAATTTCTATGAGGTGATAGTTGATTCGGCCTGCGGCCTCATCAACTATCACCTCATAGAAATCTCGAGCTCATAATCTAATTGTTAAATAGTGTAGTAACTATTTCACGGGTTTAGTAAAATTACTCTACCTTGCTAGTTTTACTCCGCAAGATTCCACCTTGCCTTAGCTTAAGAAGGCTACGACGAACGGCAAAATACTCCCATATTCACATGCTCATATTATTCAGTACTTTAATACCAGTGGGTTCAGAACATTTTCAGCGCAAGCAAGGGGTCAGTTCATAGCTTCACCACGGTAAAACGTAAAAAACAAGAAAACTACTTCAAAGATAAGGTTTTCATTTTCAGTGTTCAAAGTTTGATACTTAAGAAGTATTCTCCTAGTTTACTAAATTGTTTGGAACTTTACTAAAAAAGTTCTAACTGTTTGAAAACGGCGAAATGCCGACTGTCAGCGCCATTATTAAAGCAATTTTGTTCGGGTGCGGAGCATTTTAAAAGTAAAGAATCTCCTTTGAGAGAACTGAAATATAGTTACACTCAGCAGCTATTTAACATATCCATAATGATGCTTCCACGTTAACGTGAATGATTTCTCTCGAAATAAGAAAACAAAAACAGCCTCAGACGTTTGACCGCGGTGAAGTTCATAGCAGGCAAGGGTTTGTTCATATCATTCAGTGGGGTTGCTAACGAAACTGTACATTTTGGCGTGCACTTGCTGTTTTGTTCCAGCCTCGTTCCCAAGGCTTTTCCCTTCTTAGGGAAAAGCCGTGGGAACGAGGTAGGTTTTGTTCATAGCCATAATGGTGTAGCACAGAGAAGGAACTTAAAGTTTTTTCTTTCCTGCAAAACACCACATATAAACACGTAAACACTTTAGTACGCACTTTGTACCTTTTGTTATCGATATCCTGACTTCTAACCATGTTTCTTACCTTACAAGCAGCAAAATACAGCCTAACAAGTATTCCTTGAGAGAGAAAAATGCTCTTTTCAAAACAGTGAACGTAAAACTTAAATGCACCTGAACATTGTTTTTTTCCACTGATGATGGGGTTAATGTATGAACTGGACTATGGTTTGCTTCCATATTTTTTTTTCAGTAGACACAAGGATTATCCTACGGCATCACTTATACTAAATCTGCAGGAGGACAAGCAAGATCTTTCCAATGATACCCAAAGCAGAGTGATTGCGTTTAGTCCAAGAACTTTTAAAACTTTCATTCATTCATTTCAGAGCTTAGTCTCCTTCGCAGCCGTTGTTTGGACTCGTCACGCAACGCTCAAACAACGGCTGCGAAGGAGACTATTCAGAGCTTGACAAAGGAGGAACAATCGGATATCCCACAATGCCTCGCTTCCAACTATATTATCAACCTGAGAATGTCACGTGATCTCTCATTTGCAATGGAGCTTCTTAAAGAGAACGCCGATGCGCTCTCTCCTTCGCCATTACTGTACGTGAACTGTTTGGATTTAGACTGCCAAACGCACATCCAATGTTCGAACTTGGCCTGCTGTCGGTTTTTAACGGTCCTAGGGCATGTTAGTTTTCCACGAGACTTAAGAGAACGGCGTCTTTGTCTGTTCGTGCAATCTGAAAAGCTGGAAACCCTCGAAACGAAAGCTTCTCCAGCAGTAATTGAAGTGAAGTCAAGTTGTATTCATAAGGTAAATCAATTCTTTTCACTACTTTAAGCCAAGGTTACCACTGTTTTTACATAAAATATTTATTAATGTTCAATTTTCCCGAGACTTGCGAATAACGCGATCGTTGTTTTCAAACATACAAGGCGCATGCAATTGTTGCTGTAACTGTGATTGATCGGCATAGTACATAAACATGCCGAGACGATACAATTTCTTCGCTTCTTATGCGATACCCTTTTGTTTATTCTACCTCGCAGATAGAAGATGAAAACGACGAAGATCGAGGTCGCTTGGTTCTCGTGATCTTTGACTTCGAGATCAAGGAAAACATGTCACGAGTATCAAACACCTTTCGTCCATACGACGATTACAAAGGGGAAAACAGTATCCAAGAAATGCCCTGGCTGGATATTGAAGTGTCGAACTGTAACTGCAGTCGTTATCCTGTAGTCGGCGATATAGCTGTGAAGAGTTCCTCAAATGAATCGACTTCAGCGCAAGCTGCAAGCGACTCGAGCGAGTCTGACGAAAGTGATGGTTCCCAAGAGGATGCGAGCACGCCAACATCACACGATCTCGATATCTCAGATGATGAATCGGCGACATTGTTCACAGAATATTTCAAGTTGAAGGGAAGTACGTTCCACGCGCACTTTCAGAATGCTTTGAAACGCTGCAAACGGCTAACGCTGGACAAAAAGGATGTTGCAATGCAACTTTTGATCGAGCCTGCAAATGTAAAGGACGAGAATGCTATTGTCGTTCAAGTGGAACTTGACGGAACATGGCAACCAGTGGGCTACATTCCTGCTGTCAAAGTTAGAAAAGCCATGGATGCATGGAAAAAGAACGAAGTGAAAACTATTAAATTTAAGTGTATTGAATGGAAGTACATTTACGGACTGGGAGAGTTTAAGTATGTGGCAACAGTTATTGTCACCAAAGCAAACAGGTGGTTACCCACAGACAAAAACTACAAGTATAATGACTGTTTATAAGGCCGTGTCATTGATTTCATTTTTTAATTTGTTTTGTACAGTAGGCTTTCTGTTGATGATTTCTTTTTACTAAGTGGCAGATTATTGCCAATCACTTTTATTTTTTATGCCCTTTTTCCATTTGCATGTGTGTTTTTTCAGCTTCATTTTTTTAAGGGTTCTCATATAGTTCATGTTAATACATGTACACCACAAGTGTCTTCAATCTTTTTGCATTATTATTCATTATTTGTTTAGGAGGTATATTGAAAAACTTGAAAATGATTCTGTAATTTCAAGCAGGCACGATCTGCTGATATATTATGTAAATTATATCCATTTCACAAATTACATGTAGAAAATAAAAACAAAAACAATATAGGCAGATTCCTTAACAACTTAAAATACAATGTTGTCCAAACTATTATACAACTGACAAATTAATTTATTATTTTGCTATACGCTGAATAGTACAGACTTCAGATCCAGCCATGATTCCGGTTTGGGAAACAATTCTAAATGTCTTGCATTGATTTACTAGTCTATTATCCTATAGGAGCTAGTGAGCTAATGAGTAATAGTCTGATAATCAAATGCAAGTATTAAGAAGAAATAACAATATTTCTTTATTTCTCTACTACCTATTGATTGCTCATCCTATACAATACAGAAGTTAAGTTTCTGTTACAAGTTGTTCTAGGTATTTTTTTAAAGAGAAAATAATTCCTTTAATAAATTTTCTTCTAAATCATTCTCATTTTGTTGGCAATTTCATTCTGAAATAAATAAATAAATAAATAAATCTACTTTACATACCATTACCCTTGAAACAAGTTATCTTCTCGAAATCTCCTATAAATGGTTGCAATTTACAGCCTCATTCTCAGGGTCTACTCCACTTTCAAGATGGCAGCTGGTGTTCTGCTTAGAAGTGGAGTACACCACGGGAAGAGGTTGCAATCTTCAATTCTAACAACCCAATGGCATTCCCCCTTACCACCCAGAAGGAAATCTTAAACAATTTTAACTGAACATTTTTTAATTTTTTACAGAATTCTTGGAAAACAGCTGAGAATTTACCACTTATGGGAGAAAACCCTGAAAATAACAAATCAGCCTGTATTCTTATCTAAGAAACAATAAATTTCTTAATGTTCCACATGCAAAGCAAGCAAATTGACTAATGAATATCAAATCCTGGGTTATATCAGGAAGAACGATTCGTGAAATTCAGCGTTGTTTTCAAACGACTGTCATTAAACCAATTTAGCATATCTACAACACAGCCAAAAAAATGCATTGCACAACACGATGTAAATCACACCATAACCTGGCAGCAATCTAAAACTCAATGTGCGATGCAACAGAACTGCAAATTAGGTAAAACACCCAAATTAGGAGTGCATCTAATTGTTGATAAAAAACTTCAAGGGAATCATTTGAAGACTGATCTACAGTGAAAATGAAACTTCTAATTGAGCCTCATGTGATAGGGAACTGGAGGGGCACCCATTTCTGGTCGATGCAATCTCTGCCGCAATGTACCCCTATGTCTGGCCGGTAGAATAGCTCTACCTGGCACCAACACAGAACCATCTTCTCTTTGATTGATTCGAAGTCGATGCAGCCTCAAGGGGTGATTTCTGACATCAATGTCATCTTCATCAAAATTTGGGCATTCATCAAAGGATGGAAGATCATCATCCTGAAACCTTTCATTGACTGTCCAGTAGTAGAAGGGCAAGTCTTTGTCCATTCGTTTGGTGAATTCCCTAGCCAAATAAATAAAATAAATGAAGCTGTTGCCAGATTACCACCCAAGACTGAAGATGAGTTATGAAATAAGTCATAGAAGTATTACCTCAGTAGACATACACGGGGTATATACTACTTATGCAATGTTTTCAAGTGGTATACTATGGAACATCCCACAATTTACATGTATTTTCTCCATATATACACACGATTAGGCGAGTTTAATGACAAGAGGGGTATTCCATGGTACAACACGAGAAAGCGTTGTCACGAATAGAAGCACAGCGCACAATGGGTAGGTTGGGTTTGCTGTATTCTGATTTGTTGTATTTTCTATGACATGATATAAATGGCATTTTAGGGATGTTAACTAAGACTGTTCACAAAATTTTGTGAACAAGTGTTAATATTACTACATTTTCAAATTATTGTTTACCTGACAATCTTTGGCCACATTTCCTTGAACTGTTTCAGTGTAAACACTGGTCCTAGGTAACGATGAAACATGCTGAAAAGAGTCTCGAGGTCGTCTGTCACACCAGCCCGAGGATGCTCTGGATATCCCAGTTCACTGTTCAGTCTCCGTCTGTGTTCCTGGCTTTCTATATTTGATGTAAGCTCAACCAGGGTTTCCCTTGAAAAGCCCCTTACACAGTCAACAGGTCTAGAAAAAAATCAATATATAGTATTTTTCAAGTTTTATTCACCGGTAAATAATTTTATTAGAATAACTATTTTGAAATTTTTTATTATTATTATTATAATTATTATTATTATTATTTTTTTTTTGGGGGGGGGGGGGGGGTTGGGGCACTTAATTTAGAAGGAATTGTGCATTGTAACCAAGCACATAAGTATATTTTTAAAGGGTGTAATGCAATGCCTCAAAGATCACCTGTTGATGTCAATCGTTGAGAAGTCGTAGTTCTCATGGTGCCATGGCATCCAGTCATCCAAGACATAATTGAGCATCTGATAATTGTACTGTGAGCGCTGCAACTGTGAAAGGCCCCTGCCATCTGAAGCTTCATGCCAATTTGCAATGATTTTGACATGGTTAGCCTCCTGTTCATGCCCCTTTCTCCTTAGGGAATCTGCCACATGGTAGGAGAGGAGACGTTCAGCATCCTTCAGGGACTGTTTCCTTTTTCCAACACGCGACCAGTCCAGATTGATAATGAAGAACTTCCATACACAGACAGATTTACCTATCTCGGCAGCATCATCAGTAGAGATGGAGGAACTGACCTGGACATCCAGAGCCGTCTCAACAAGGCTAGGAACTCGCTCAACATGATGAATAAGGTATGGCGCTGCTCCACTTACAGTACTTGTACCAAGCTGAAGCTCTATCACAGCTGCGTCCTCACAACCCTTCTGTATGGTTCAGAATGTTGGCGTTTAACGGAGAAGGATCTAACAAAACTCTCCACATTTCACACCAAGAGCCTTTGGCGTATTTTACGCATCTTTTGGCCTAATGTAATCTCAAATAAAGACCTCTTTGAACGGTGTGGAACTGAACCAATGGCTACCATCCTGATGAGGAGACGCTGGAGGTGGATTGGCCACGTCACTCGCCAAGAAGCCTCCATTGCAAGAACCGCTATGCACTGGACGCCAGAAGGAAAACGAAAGAGAGGTCGCCCCAAGATCACATGGCGACGGACGATTGAGAAAGAAATAAAGGAGATGGGGAAGACCTGGGAGGGCATCAAGTTCATGGCAAGGGACCGCCAGATGTGGAGAGAACACGTTGCTGCCCTACATGCCACTTAGGCGTAAAGGGCATGAGTGAGTGAGTGAGCAGCATACGTCAAACCACTTTCAGGATCATGAAGAGCATCGTTGAATGCCTCAAAGTTGAGCTTTGGGTCTTTACCCTCTCGGACGCTTTTTGCCATTCTCCTGAAGAGGTGGTTGTGGTCACCCCTGTCGTGCCTTTCTTCTTCTGTTATCGGATCTACCTCGGGAACATATAAGTGTGTGGAGAAGTCAGCACCCTTTTCCTTCCAGTAACTGACAGTTGCACGAAATTTGAATGTTGCCACTATCGAGCGCAACTTGTCCAGCAGTGACTCGGGAGTATCCCGTCTGAAAGGGTATGGAGAATAACCCTGTGTTACAAGGGTGCCCCTGACATTTGTGATGGCATCCTCCAGGGACATACCATCCACAGTTCTCAGATGATGAAGTTGGAGGATAACTGCATCTGGGATGTCTGGATTAGGCATGGCCACAACAGGTTTCCCATCAGGATCAACTATTTGAAAAACACAATGGGTCATGCCATTGTTAAGTTAGTTTCAGTATTTTCGTCCAATAATTTCACTAAACAATTTTGTTTCTTTGATTTTCAGACTGGACAGATGACTATGATAAGGTTTTATCTCTACTTTGTTCCCACCCAGTGACGTAGCTATGGGGGAGGGGGGGGGGGGTCCTGGGATGCCAGTGACACTTCTCCTCCCCCCCTTACTGAGATGATTGTTTAGGTTAAGTGAAAAAGCATGAATCCTAAGAATCAACATGTAATACATTTTTTCTAGTCCTACAATGTAGATTTTCAGGACCGTAAAACCTGCAGTGGACCTTGTGACATAGTGTGACCCCCCTTTGGAAAATCGTGGCTACGCCCCTGCCTCTTACCATAAATCAGTTCCAGCATGTTAAGTAGAGTTGCCTTGCTCATTTTTCCAATGCTATCCCTTGCATCATGGATAATTTGCCACAAGTGCAGAGGACGGGTCTCACCTCGACTTCTCAGTGAGCAGAACTCACCATCAGTTACTGTACCTGGGAAAAATTACATGTATTCATATTTAAAAGTCATTTAGAATATTTTTTACGATTATTAGTTCATGAAAATGGTGTCAATATGTGACAATTAACAAAGTATGTTTTGTGATTTCAGAATTTCTTGTCTTAATAATTTCATAAGGTTACATTTTTAACCTTATAAGCCCCAAACCTCTCTTTACTTATTCCCATACATATTTTCTATAGTATTAGTTGGAGAATTTGTTAAACAATCAAAGTATTTTTTCCTTTAGCAATCATTTTGTCAATTCAGCTCATAACCTGTTCTCTTGTTTATATACTGATATTGTAAGCAGAAATTTGATGTTGGCACTCTTGGGGCTTAAAGGGTTAAGCAGCATGCACAGATTCTAAAATGGCTGGAATAAATTACTAAACCAAATGACACGTTCATTTGGGAAAAGAAAGTATGGGTATACAGTTGGCTGTTAGATAAATAATCTAAGAACAGTACTAACCAGCTACAGTCATGTCCCTTGATTTCATCTCTTCCTTAAGTTTGCTGTTCAGATCCCTAACAAACTGGTCTTTTAGTGTTTGGCAAGGGATGTACTGAACAGGGAGGGCATAAGGCTTGTGGTTTCTCTTTTCGTCAGAGAGCATGGTCACCATAACATGGGTGGCAGGTGTTCTTTTCTTCTTAAACAGATTTCTCAAGTACTTTTGAGTGCTGGTTGCCAGGTCTTTGATTGTCAACCTGATAAGATTGAGGGCACCTCTATTTCCATCTTGGGCCAGGTTTGGAAGGATGTCTTCATATTTAAATTTCAGTTCTTGACTCTGCTGAAGGAGTGTCTGAAACTCAATCACCTCCCAATTGGCATGCTTCAGAGTTTCCTCTGGACAATTAGGTTGCCGGAATTTCTTTTCAAAATACTTGGATGCTTCTTTAAAGCCACTATCCAAAAACACAGAGTCCTCATCAAATTGGTCAATGACCTTTGGTAGGGTTTGTCGCAATGTGTTTACAGAAACACCTTGTCTTTTTAGTACATCCAACAACTGAAATCTCTCATCATACTCTTGTCTTAGCTTCTGCAGCTGACCATCTCCCAAGTCTTCATCCCCATTCCATACATGCCTTACTGACTCCATGATTGCAACTTTGACATCAGTGGCATCCAACTTAATCCAAAATCGCCCATCAGGATTTGACGATTTCAGTGCATCTAAGGCAGCTGTCTATAAGACAAAAAAGGAATAACCTACTAATTACATCAAATATCTTAATAAAACAATTTATATGTGGCTTGACAGTACACTGCAGCTAAGCTATAATGAAAATATTTATAACAGTTAAACCTTTATTTATGATTATATTCCAAAATAATTATCCTTGATGACTCAAAATATGTTCAACGTCTAGACCTGTGTTAGCAGTCGTGTATATTAAAAGTCATGTTATATTTTATTCCTTTTTAATGCTAATAATTGAAGAAATGATCACAAACCTGTAACTCTGGCTTTGAAGTAAATATTGACTTTGCATCACGTCGCCATTGTGTTGATTGACTGGCACATGCAACATTTACTCGAGCCTGTAATACAATAAGAAAATATTAATATTAATTCAGCAAAGATAATAATAAAAAATTGTACATAGACTGCTCAGAGATGTATGAAAATATGTGCGGGTCACATGCTACAGTTGCTATGTATATGTCATAGTTGAAATTGATCTTTGGTTTTAAATTTTTCAAACCAGTTTGAATTTAATTTTTGATTGTCTGAAATTATTTTTCATAATCTGAAACATCCAGAAACAAAATGCAATGAGGTTTGAAACTTTTTAAACCAAAGATAAATTTAAACCACAACATTATATGATGTACAATTGATCCAAGTTAACAAACATGAGCAATATGAACACAATAGATCATAATCCTCTTTGAAATTAAATAAGGTAACTAGTAGAACAAAAATGTTAACAAGTCCATACAATGTAATACGTACCTTCTGGGGATTTTGCCTGTTCTCAACTGATTGACCGCTCCACATAGGTCCTGCAAAAAGGCGCATGAAGCGTCCTGGGAATTCCGTCGTCATCGTCTCTCTCCATGAACGATAGTCTTCTGGTTCTCTCACCTGTTTTAAAAAGTATAAGGTGAAAAATTGTCAGATTATGGATGTACTCACTCTAACTACAAATCATGAAACTAAAATTAAATGCTTAACCCTGCATAGTAATGGTTCTAAAAGGTAGGGAGAAAGGTGCAGTACCAAATGAAAAAGTGAATCAAACTTAGTTTAGTCCAAACCAGGAAAGAAAAGTCCCTGAAGGATGTGAAATGATCCCTTTGTCTACCATATGACAGTAACAATCACCCTACTACAGATAATTCTTCTAATTTCAAAGCAGTCCTGTAGAAATGTTGTACAGACCAAAATTTGGAATTACATTTTGTCTAGTTGCCTGGAAACAAAAAAATTTCTTGATGAGTCAATGAAAAAACTCACCTGCATCACATTGGTGCACGTAAAAAATTCCATTTGGTACTGGATGAGGCCAAATGGCATCCTGTGCAGAGGCATAAGTGGCTTACCATTCTCCCCAAAGACACACTTTGACCACTTGTATATGAGGTTGGGTTTCCCGTTGTCCTGCAGTAATTTCATCGCTTCCAGGGAAATTGAAGCAAAGTCTGCAGGGTTTGTGTCAATTCCCTTTGCAACTGCAGTATCAGCAAACTGCTTATCTAAAACCACAATCTTGTCCTTGTAAGGGAGAGACTGATAAAGAAGATTAATAAGTTCTATCCGTTCCGAACTGGGTAGATTCACCTCTTTCAGTATTTTCAGCAGAACAGACTTCTTTTCTTTAACTGAGGCAAATGCATTAGAAATTGCTTCATGAAGCTGCTGCTGGGTAAGGGACTTTATTGACGAAACCAACACTTCATCTAGCCTCAATGAAGGTTCCTGACTTTGCGGGGTACTGGTGGTAGCATCACTCAAGTAGAATTCAATATCCAATCCATAAGAGGCTTCTGCATCTTCGACTTTTTTGAACATCTGCCTCATGTGGTTCACTACACGTTGTCTAACAACAGAAGCTACAAAAAATGAAAGAAAGAACTATTCATATGGCAACTATCACAAAAACCAAAACAAATTAAATACCAATCATCAACAGAGAAAACACCTAAACTGGTACCTGATAGAAAAGAATATTTAGATGTGTTTACTGGTCTGCAAACCAGAAAAAATCTGGTATATTTCTGCTTCAATTATACAGGTTAAACGAATGAATCTTAGCATCCACATCATGAACTTTTCAGGTTGCATGCATCCATAACCCAGAAAATAGTATAAAGACAATATGGTACATTGTACCTTCTCTTAAATATTCAGTTTCAGCTGCATCTTTTATGTATTGAGCTGCCTCAGACCAGTAATCATGCTGGGCCTTCATGGCTGGCCATTCAGCACCTGTTGGCTGCAGATCCTTGTGCAAAGCAATAAACTGCACAAGTGCAGTATCTTCTGGTGAGGTCCATGGCTTTCGTTTCCTTTTGGTTGTTTTTAACTCTTTCAGGGGTGAAAAGAGTGGTTTACCTCTGGTAAGAGGTGACTTCTTAACCTGTTACAAGAAATAGAAGCACATTTTATTTTATGCAAACATGATGTGCTTCCAACGCGTTATATAAAATAATAAATTATTTAAGCTTACTTAAATAAAAATTTAATAAGATTGAACATGAACTGTTCAAGGAAAACATTGAAACCAAAGAAAATGCAAATTTCATTGAATGCACAAAGCACAGGCATAAGTACTCACAATTTTCGCTGGACTCCTCGGAAAGGAAAGTTTCTTCGCACTCTTGCCTCGCGTTGGGAACGAACCAGTTGATTTTCTACGTTTATCCTCAGGCTTGTGCGGTGTATTGCCTGTTGGCACGTGAGGTCTCTTAGAGCTAGATTCTTCTTCGCTACCTTCTTCCATTCATCAGCCGTTGATTTGAATCCTTACTTGGAGGAAAAGAAGAATTATTCATCATTTGATGTGATTAAAATACGAAAACTTAAATGGAATCTTGCTAAAAGTAATATTTCTTTGAGCAGTGAAAGGGATCGACCGTTCTAAAGCTGGAGTTGTCATACAAGCTAAGTGCAATCGTAAACATTTTTGGTGCCAATTTAGGCAAATTTCAACGAACACAAATTCCTAGAAAACGTGGGGACTTAAGGGGACATTGAAAAAATTTCAAAAGAGATGCTTTCCGAGTAACAATAGGCAAAATTATACACTAATGTACCCACAATTGAACTCGAAAGAAGCCAAAATAGGTCGAGCGGTAAAAAACAGCGAACAAACAAAGCGAACCAGCCATGCATACCACTCATAACAATATCATATTTTTCTTCTTTCAAATGTAAATAAGCTTCAATATTATAGTGCCTAATTCAACTTCAATATCAAAACAATACATAAAACGATTTCACGTACCTTCTACGATGCTGAAAGAGGAGAAAAAGACGTTTGAAGTTCGGTCAGTTTTCGGCCGCGTGCTCTATCTCTGATCGATATTTGACACCTTCTAATCGATAATTGCGCGCAACTGGTCATGGGATACCTGCTTTTCCCTCCTTTGGTTGTGCCTAAATCCTACTGTCCAGAAGGACAGCCGAGGAGTGCTGGGAACGAGTTTCCGACTCGAGAAGTATTCGGAAATTCTCGGCAGTTCCAATATGGCGGATTTTATGCCATCAGTAATCGGGAGTGACTATTCTGCACTCAGTTGATGTTGTGAGACAATAGGGAGACACCTCATGACATTTTTATACCACGTAACACTCAGTTCATGTAGTGAATACAAAACAGCACTTCTTTTAGCCTATTTAGCACTGCGGTTAGCCTACTATACACTTCGGTTAGCCTACTATGCACTCCGGTTAGCCTACTAGCACTCCGTTTAGCCTAAAAAGCACTCCGGTTAGCCTACGTTAACTTAGTTTGCTTGCGGTTAGCTTTATATTGAGGTTAGGATATATAGCCAAAATTTTACGAATTCTTGCAGCTGGTCGTCGGTAGCCTAGTGGATAGCGTTCCCGCGCGGTAATCCGACGGCCCGGGTTCAAATCCTACTGCTGATACTTTTTTTAACTTGAAAAAAAAAATGTTAAGTGTGATTTATACTTCATGTATGGAAAAATGAGAAGTCTCACAACATCAACTGAGTGCTGAATAGTCACTTATTTACGCGAGCAACCAGTGAATAACAAGAGAAGTATGTTTTTATTTATCTTTCCACGTTTAGAATACCGCATAAAGAGTACTACATTGAATTATTTCCAATGCTTCAAGCCTCGTACCTTTCGTGAGTTCTTAGACTGTCAGCCGTTTGCAACTATACTTCATGCACATGACATGCTTTAATCAAAGAACTAAGCTTTTAATAAGCGCTTGTAAAGGTAAATTAAAAATAATAATATTTAAAGTTATCTTGTTGAAAATAATTTCTTTCGTTCTCTCGGTACACCATCAAATCATTTTGCCTGTCCCTCTGCTCGGTAGTATTGAAGACTTATTAATAAATACTACCACCCAGAGGGACAGGCCGTATAAATCTGTGTATTTAGGCAACTGGCTTAAGCACATTCACAACTTGATTCATAATACTGTTCTACACATTCCTCTTAACATTTAAACTAGTTTTAGAATCACTCCACGGGAATACTTTCAAGTTCTTGTTGAATTTGTTGTATTGTCCCTCTAGACGGTAGTATATATAAAATACTACCATCCAGAAGGACAGGCCACATAAATAGACAACCAACTTTGAATTGATTCACTTGTTAACACATAACAATGTTCCATGTTATCCCCTTCATTTGTGGACCGGTTTGGGATCTTTCAACAGGAATATTTTCGTGTTCTCGTTGTCTTGCCCCTCTGCCTGGTAGGACATTATGAAATACTACCACCCAGGGGGACAGGTTGCATAATTAGACAACCAGCTTTTAAACTATTCACTGGTTAGCGGTAACACATGACAGTTTTTATGTGTTCCTCTTTACTCATGTACACTAGTTAGTTTAGAATCACTCAGTGGGAATATTTTCATGTTCTTGTTGTGATGTCCCTCTGCCTGGTAGGATGTAATGAAATACTACCGCCTAGAGGGACAGGCTCTATAGTTTAGCAACCAAGTTCGATTTCATTCACTGATTAACACATAACAGTGTTTCATGCATTCCCTTTCACTTTTCACTCACATTCTAGTTAAGAATCATTCAATGGGTAAACTTTCATGTTCTTGTTGCATTGTCCCTCTGCCTGGTAGGACATAATGAAATACTACCACCCAGAGGGACAGGTTGTATATTTAATCAACCGGCTTTTTCTCTATTCACTGGTTAACACATAGCAGTTTTTAATGCATTCCCTTTCAGTCTTTCACTAGTTTGAAATAACATGCACTTGATCTACTTCCCAGGAGGTGGGGGGTGGGGGGGGGGGGGGGGGGAGGTTTCTCAGAATTTCAAGTGACAGGGATGAAATCACATGCACTTGATCTACTAAAGGAATATTTTCATTATCTTGTTGTCTTGTCCCACTTCTTGGTAGTATGTTATAAAATACTACTGCTCAATTTGACTAAGGGGACTGCTCATTCAGCGTAATTCATAATTGTGCAATGCTTCTTCTTCCTCTTCTTCTTGAGTCATGCACTAGTTTAATTAGAATCCCTCTAAAGGAATGGTTCAAAATTATTGTTGTACTGCCCCCTCTGCCCACTACTAGTATGTAGACTTGTTTATAAGGCACTACCCCAGGAGGTGGTGGGGTGCAAGTTGTGTATTTTGGCAACTGGTTAACTTCATTTACATGTTAACATTGTTTCATGCATTCTTCTTTAGCTAATTACACTGGTTTAGGCAACCACCTTCAAGTTCAGCCAGAGGGTCATATCCCTGTTCAGTGTCATTGGCTGAACAGTCCCATTTCATGGTAAATTGTTAATGCTGACATTTCGATGATCTTACATACGAGTCAAACATCATTGGTTAAGTCTGGTTCTGCTAATAATAATAATAATAGTTCATATGAAGTCTCTGTTTGAAGTGAATGGCATCTTCATTTTAATATTGGAAGTTTGAAAAAAGAATGAAAATAACCTCCTTAATTAATATTAGTTAATTACAGGTGCTGTTGAAGGGCATTCAAAGTGGTAACATTTTACATGAAATGTGATTCTTTAGCAATCCACGCAGAGAAGGCATGTCATCCTGAAAAAAAATTGAAGCATTGTTAAGTATTCTTTGTTCTTTAAAGTGTTATTAGATGTGAAAATTAATACTCTCTGTTGCGTTGGTGAATGAAACAGAAATAATACTATATGACATTGGCACTCAATGAGACATGTTTAAGTACTTCCAACAAAACCCAAAAAAATCCCTGGACCAAAAATTAACCCCCAAAAAATCCCATGCCAAATTTCTGACCCTTAAAACTTTAAACATTACAAATTCAATGTTTGTGTATGTTAATTCATACACCCAAGAACACTTAGCCAAGATCATTAATATGCCCCAAGAATCTCTACTTAAATCAAGCCACCCAAATAAATACTTGCCAAATTTTCCTACCCCAAAAAATCCCAGAATCAAAAATTTCAAACCCAGCAAAATCCTTCTATCATCTCCGTCACATGAAATTCCGAGTACCCCTCCCCCCTGCCTCCTGGGGAAGTGGATCAAGTGCATGTTATTTCAAAGTAGTGCAAGACTGAAAAGGAATGCATTAAAAACTGCTATGTGTTAACCGGTGAATAGAGAAAAAGCCAGTTGATTAAATATACAACCTGTCCCTCTGGGTGGTAGTATTTCATTATGTCCTACCAGGCAGAGGGACAATGCAACAAGAACATGAAAGTTTACCCATTGAATGATTCTTAACTAGAATGTGAGTGAAAAGTGAAAGGGAATGCATGAAACACTGTTATGTGTTAATCAGTGAATGAAATCGAACTTGGTTGCTAAACTATAGAGCCTGTCCCTCTAGGCGATAGTATTTCATTACATCCTACCAGGCAGAGGGACATCACAACAAGAACATGAAAATATTCCCACTGAGTGATTCTAAACTAACTAGTGTACATGAGTAAAGAGGAACACATAAAAACTGTCATGTGTTACCGCTAACCAGTGAATAGTTTAAAAGCTGGTTGTCTAATTATGCAACCTGTCCCCCTGGGTGGTAGTATTTCATAATGTCCTACCAGGCAGAGGGACAAGACAACGAGAACACGAAAATATTCCTGTTGAAAGATCCCAAACCGGTCCACAAATGAAGGGGATAACATGGAACATTGTTATGTGTTAACAAGTGAATCAATTCAAAGTTGGTTGTCTATTTATGTGGCCTGTCCTTCTGGATGGTAGTATTTTATATATACTACCGTCTAGAGGGACAATACAACAAATTCAACAAGAACTTGAAAGTATTCCCGTGGAGTGATTCTAAAACTAGTTTAAATGTTAAGAGGAATGTGTAGAACAGTATTATGAATCAAGTTGTGAATGTGCTTAAGCCAGTTGCCTAAATACACAGATTTATACGGCCTGTCCCTCTGGGTGGTAGTATTTATTAATAAGTCTTCAATACTACCGAGCAGAGGGACAGGCAAAATGATTTGATGGTGTACCGAGAGAACGAAAGAAATTATTTTCAACAAGATAACTTTAAATATTATTATTTTTAATTTACCTTTACAAGCGCTTATTAAAAGCTTACTTCTTTGATTAAAGCATGTCATGTGCATGAAGTATAGTTGCAAACGGCTGACAGTCTAAGAACTCACGAAAGGTACGAGGCTTGAAGCATTGGAAATAATTCAAAGCAGTACTCTTTATGCGGTATTCTAAACGTGGAAAGATAAATAAAAACATACTTCTCTTGTTATTCACTGCTTGCTCGCGTAAATAAGTGATTACTGATGGCATAAAATCCGCCATATTGGAACTGCCGAGAATTTCCGAATACTTCTTGAGTCGGAAACTCGTTCCCAGCACTCCTCGGCTGTCCTCCCGGCGGGCGGTCTGCAGACCTCAAAACCTTTGCTTGTTTATCCGTTGCTAGGTGCGGCACTCGTCCCAGACTTCCGGTTTCTCGAACATTGACTTTTGAGGACTAGGGACAAGTTTCAAATCCAATATGGCGTATGGAAAGCAAATGGTGCTTGAACAATCAAAACAACGTCCTAAAGCAGCTATCGGATAGGAAATATCGTCGAGAAAAGCCAAGAAATGTACAAAGAGCCTAACAACCGACCCAGTTCCTCACTCGGAAATACTATTGACTTCCGGTAAATTGCCAAATTTTAACTTCACCGTTCTCGCCTCCTCGTGTGTATTTTGTTCCAAAATCGATATATCTATAAAATAGGAGCATTAAGGAACATGATAAGAAAGAAAATTGGGGAAAACAAAAATACGAAACTTTGCTGGTGCAACTACCTTAAGACAAATCAACAGTAACAACAGAACGTGAAAATGTGTGAATTAAAAGGATAATTTTAGATTAACATGGTGTAATTGTTGATTGAGGCAAGGTTGTTCTTTTTGAATATGGATAGCCTCCTTTATCTTGAGTTGAAAGCTGGTAGTGGCGTGATCTAAAATATGAAAACAGCCTATTGTACATAAAGCGCGACAACGTTCCGAATAGACTGTTTTCATATTTCAGAAAATTCGTCCACTACAAAACCAAAATAATTTTTGGAATCGCTTGGCATTTCTAAACAAACATCGAATACTCTAATTAGTTTTGAATGAGACTTTCTGCGGGAATTTGGTGAGTATTTCTGAATGCCGGAGTGTCGAGAACACAGCGATTTTATGGTATGCCCAAGACTTGATCAGATATTTCGTCAACTAGAAAACCAACATGGTTTTTGGAATCGCTCAATATTTCTAAAAACACATCTAATACTCTCAAGAAGTTTAAAAGAACATTTCAGTGGAAATTCTGTAAACATTTTTGGCTGCCTGGCATTTAGTCCATTAAGACTGTGCCCGGCTGCCGGGCATATAGCCACCCGGGATAGCCACAGCGTAACTTCAGTAACTTGAACGTTGACACAGTCGACCGGCTTTTATAAACAGGAAATATTACTTTTAGTACGATCTTTTATGAAGCTGTAAAACAGGACAAACAACTACAACTTTAAAATATGACATTCCTATCTGTATTTACGTTATTTTCATTGACAAACTTAAGTTTATTTCGTAAGCGTGATCTCAGCTGTCGTATTTTCCGATGAGGCAGTCTCTTGCAACGTTTAGTTTGTTTCGCACTTCGTAGTTCCGATCCGCATAGTAATGAGTTCCTCAGAGCTCATTAAAATCTAGCTTTCTGTTTTATTGCCGACACCTTCGGAATCCTTTGTTCTCTGCTCAGAGACAAAAACTCAGAATTCCGATAGTTTTGCGAACGGAAACATAACTTTCTCCACGCAGACACTTATAGTTCAGTGTAACAACTTTCCTCTCGTTCGATTACTATTCTCAGCTAGCCATCCTTAACATTGATATTCCTTAAAATACAGATTTTTGCACAAGTAAACAAATCAGGCAAAGTTTACGATTCATTTGTTCTCGCCGGCCTAAACAGCTGAGGCCACCCAACTTATCCATAACAAAGAAGTTTACTTTTGTCTTTTAATTAAAAGGAGCACTTATGATCATAAATAGAGCTCGGATAATACTGTAAAACAGATTGTTAAAGATTGTAAAACGACAGTTATAGTTGGTTTCAACAACAGACAACCTGACCGATTAAAAGACCTGCCAGAAGAACTTTGTGTGTCGTTTCATTCCTGTTTTCCAAATCTGCCACGCGACACAAGTTTCACCTAATAAATTCTTTCTTTGTACTTTGAACTTGTGATGATGGCAGGGAGCTATCCAAACGTCTTTCGACTTTAATAAAGCTGATTTTCGTCCTTAAATTCCTAACTTGTAACTACAGTTTTTATCTCAATTTTCAGTTCGCTGTTTGAATCAACGAAATCTTTGAAAGTAAGAGGCAGAGCGATTCCAACGACAGCATTCACAATCAGCAGATGATAAGCTGCGTGAAAGGCTTGAGGGGACACTAACTGTATCACAGAGACACCAACGCACATTAAAAACAGGGCTGCAAACAGTACGATTCCCTTATTCTTCATAAAACGGTGTGGCAAAGATGTTTTTGGCATCGCCGTTGGTTTAGGAGTAATGTTGTCGACTTGCAAAGACAGTCCAGAGGCCGCAAGCCGCAGTAGAACAACAATTGTTACCACAACAATTAAGCTGATCACCATCACATGAAATGCAAACTGCTCACGGAAACAAGTGTACCATCGTAAAATTACAGAAACGGTGAAACCCAGTGCTAGCGCGGTTGTTGTGAAGAGTTCACATGTAGGAAATAACTTTTGTTGTTGATGCGCCACCGGAATGCGAGAATCCAGTGTTAAAATTGCCATTAAATTCCCAGCAACGCAAAATGTCATGAGGGTCGAAGTTGACAAGTAGATTGTACTGCAATATTCTTCTTGCTGTACTTCAAGTCTTGTCCACGCATCCACTGTGTTCATAGCAAGAGCGGAGACATGATAAACGAACTGACAAATCACCAAACTCCAAATGTTTTGCAGAAATGTGTACTTTGATTTGTTTTTGTAGCAGGTCAACAGCATTTGTATGTTGAAGAAAACACCGACCAGACCAAGGGCTGTTATTAACAGGATGTACATCGAAATCATTGCAACATATTAAAAGTTCTGCTCTTCAACGGGTTTTTCACTGGCGTTTTTCGCTTCTTATCCAGTAATTCACTTCATTATCACGATTACCAGAATCAAAAGTTACTCCTCAAAAACGAACTGGGCCAAATATCAGACTGCCGCGCCCGCAGGTAATCATGGTATTTGTATTCAACGTCTAGGACATGGTTCAACTAACATGATTCGTAGGCGCGTCTTATAGAGGTAATTGAAAAGTCCAGTTACGGTTCACAGTGACAATTTCTTACCTGTATTGGCTCCATTTGAAACAATTCCATATGGACTGAAATAAAACAATGGACCAATATCTGGAGTTAATACATAAGTACATTCATCTGGATGACGCGTGGGGTTGGATTCAAGGGTGTTTTGTATAAGGCATGCAAATGACGGCAATTAGAACCGTCCGTGTCACGTTCCGGGATGGAAATTGAGACGAAAAACAAAAACAAAACACACACACAAAAAACGAAACAGTAACCACCATTAAGGTACGGATATTTGTTCTTGGACTTCACCTGTTGCTCGAAGAATCTGAGCTCTTGAAATAGGTGATGCACTGGAGCATCTTTGCATAATTTTGAAGCCGACTATATGGAGACTGTTGGGCTTATTGTCATTTAAATATGTTCTTTAATCGCGTGTCTGGATCCGTAATGAGATTCACGCTCATGATGCGTGTCGACTCCTGGTGTTGACTTGCTGTAAAAAAATGAAAATGCAATCAGGGGTTGAAGCGGAATCATTGGACTTTCATGATTCCTGTCTTGCTATACCTCAATGATTCGCGATTCATTTAAAAATTTCATTCGATATTCATGATTCATTTGTCCTTGTTTTCATTCTGTTTTGAAAATAACTTCACTGTGTGTAATATACCCAATCACCGTCAAGTCGATAAGTAAGGGATGAAGATTTGAATCGCGTTTTCAGCGATTTCCTATAGGGGGGTCTGGGGGCATGCTCCCCCAGAAAATTTTGAAAATTAGACGCTCGGAAATGCTATTTTCGGCCATTTCTGTGATATAACTGTTACAGTGCGGCTACTATTACCGGGGTCACCCAGACAAAGTTAACGAATCACAGAGCAGAACGGAAACAATAGATTTCAACATTTTTAACTTCAGCCAATAAAATGCTGAGTACAAAACAATGAAATTTCAACTTGTTCGTTCGCCACGAAAACAGATCGATACAAATTTTGGCTGTAAGGCACTGAGTTTTCAATTAATTTCGATTGTATCCCTTTTGAACTCGAGTAGTTGTGACAGCAATATTTTGAAGGTAAATACTAGCGATGTTATGAAAGAGAAGTTCGAAACAGGGAAAGCAACGACCGTGCCGTTTGTCTCAACTGTTGCGTGGCGGAGCTCGCTCGTGACAATTTCAAGTTTTCTCTACGGCGTCAACTGGAGTTTTCACCGTCGTAGTACCATTTGGAAAATAAATACACATGATGCTAGTGAAGGAAGACTTTCTGAACTGCCTAACGTACCAGTGAAAGTGACGATCATAGTTTAGGCAAAGTGCGTGGCGTATTTGCAAACAACTGCCAAAACTTGCTCGCCAGCTTGATAAATTTAGTTTTCTGCGCTGTCGCATAATTGCGTTCCACCGAAAGCGTATCGGCCGTTTACATCCAAAGTTTCGGCAATTCAGGGAGTTTGAATAAACACGCAAAACAAAAACACTCTTGAAAGCGTCTGAGTAGAATCAGTATTTGCGGGCGTGGGTTTATTTCGTTTCGGAACGTTTTATTCTTCAACATGCATTTCAACAACATCAACAGCCAACAACAACAACTTTGTTTGCGATCGAAATATGAAGTTACAATACAATATTTCGGAAAGAAAAGTTTATAGAGCAATTTCACTTGTATGCGTATATGCTAGTCAGTGTTCAAACAAAACCGATTTTCCTGTTCGGAATTCGTCCTGTGTCCTGCATTGTCGCATTTGCAAGAAAATAGTGAAACGGCCGGCGGTTAAGTTTTCTTTTTTCGAGAATCAAATTCCGCCACACAATTTGCCAAACAAAAAGCCGTCGCGTTCACTGCTTTCACAGAGATTGACATAGATTCTTGTAAATTAAACTTGCATGACAAATGACATTCATTTATACAGCATGTGAAACTACTCAAATTTTTAATTCTAAGCGTCAACGCTAGCTAATGCTATATTCAGCATAAACTGCATAAGCTTCACGGACTTCACGAGTGAACAAATTGAAATTCAGTATTGTTATTTACTCAAACACAAAAAGTTGGAATCTTAGCTTTCACTGGTAGGATGCCGGGAATAAAGTCTTCCCTCGCTAGTATTACTTGTATTTATTTTCCAAATGGTACTACCAAAACTCCAGTTGATGGCGTAGAGAAAACTTGAAATTAGGGAGTTTTAGAAACCACGACGGCGACACCGAGGACAACGTCGATTAAAAAATAGATTTATATTTTATCTACAAATCTCGCGATACTCTAAAGTCATTTAGTTTGTTTCTCACTGTCGAAACTATCTCAAAGCTGAATCTGGAACACAGCGATAAATTCGAAATAGAAACTTAAAAAGTTAGCTGTCGTGGTTCACGTTCTCCAGGCGACGCAGAATTTGGTCATTTCACGTTGTAACTTTGCAGAGGACGGCAAAGAAATGTACCAAGAATTAAAACGCACGTGCACAGTCATTGTTTTACTCATTAAACCTTTTGTTTAGCGACGTTGCCGTTGCCGTTGCCGTTGTGGTTTTCTTAAACTTGTCACGAGCGAATACGGTCGTTGCTTTCCCAGTTTCGAACTTCTTTTTCATAAACATCGCTCATATTTACCTACAAAACGTTGCTGTCACAACTACTCGAGTTCAAAAGGGATACAAGTTGAAATAAGTAAAAATGTTGAAATCTATTGTTTCCGTTCTGCTTTGTGATTGGTTAACTTTGTCTGGGTGACCCCGGTAATAGTAGCCGCACTGTAAGAAGTTTCGCAGTTTGCATTCTATATTTACACGCCTCCAATATCGATTCATGATTCCGCTAGAAATTTCCTTTTGATATTTATTCGTGGGTTACAATTGACTAGAAAGTGGTTCAGTGTTAGAAGTTAGGTGTTGGGTCGTTCAAATTATAATGACAATAAACTGCAAGGCTGACACTACGTAGAAATGAAAAGCCTTAACGGGACAACGACATGATAGAGTCCAAACTGAAAGCCAAAAATGCAAACTCTGGACAGCTGTTTCGACCTGATTGGGTCTCGTCAGCAGAGTGTATGCCGCACAGAATAGAACAACTAGCGTGAAGACAGTTGTCTATAAAGTGCTCGCTGGTAATGGCAATCCGAGAGGGCTCAAATTCGAAAGCCCGCCCATTGACAACAGCCGCGTGACTATTACTCAATAGGTCAAGAATTCGAAATATCATGTCGTTGTCGCGATAAGGGAAGTGAGGATAGCCAGAACTATCCGTACACTGAAAACATGGACAAAGCCATGTGAAAACAACACTGCAAACATGGACAAAACCATGTCAAAACAGTGAAAATGTACAGCATATCGGATCTGAAAAGATCTACGGTCCAAATAAAACTGAAAATGACAAATGAAAGCAAGGGACCGCGGACGAAAATGCTGCTGGTGTACGTAGGAGCTACTGACAGCTCTCATCAGCCAAAAATAAAATACAAAGACAATAAACTGCAAGGCTGACACTACGTAGAAATGAAAAGCCTTAACGGGACAACGACATGATAGAGTATTTTTGGCTGATTAGAGCTGTCAGTAGCTCCTACGTACACCAGCAGCATTTTCGTCCGCGGTCCCTTGCTTTCATTTGTCATTTTCAGTTTTATTTGGACCGTAGATCTTTTCAGATCCGATATGCTGTACATTTTCACTGTTTTGACATGGTTTTGTCCATGTTTGCAGTGTTGTTTTCACATGGCTTTGTCCATGTTTTCAGTGTACGGATAGTTCTGGCTATCCTCACTTCCCTTATCGCGACAACGACATGATATTTCGAATTCTTGACCTATTGAGTAATAGTCACGCGGCTGTTGTCAATGGGCGGGCTTTCGAATTTGAGCCCTCTCGGATTGCCATTACCAGCGAGCACTTTATAGACAACTGTCTTCACGCTAGTTGTTCTATTCTGTGCGGCATACACTCTGCTGACGAGACCCAATCAGGTCGAAACAGCTGTCCAGAGTTTGCATTTTTGGCTTTCAGTTTGGACTCTATCATGTCGTTGTCCCGTTAAGGCTTTTCATTTCTACGTAGTGTCAGCCTTGCAGTTTATTGTCTTTGTATTTTATTTTTGGCTGATTAGAGCTGTCAGTAGCTCCTACGTATACGTACACCAGCAGCATTTTCGTCCGCGGTCCCTTGATTTCATTTGTCAAATTATAATATTGAAATATTTTAGGTGTTTGAGATACAATGACATTACTGATTTGTTCTTTGGTTTAGCTGATCAAATGTTGTCTTCCCTTATCTTTGTACACGCAGATGTTGCGTTTCCTTCGAACTAAATCTTAAGCGAACTATTGTAAATTACTTGGCTAATTGTTGCAGTGGAAATTGTACGATGTAACTTGGTTGTTTTGAATGTAGTGTCAATTGAAATATTTGTTGACTGATTTCTTGGTAAAACCTTAGTACATTCATGTTCTATATTAAAGCACCGTTGCTACACTGATATATTTTCGGTTTAGCTGTATCGTCCAGCAGCTCGTTTGTTTACTCGTGGGTTCCAATCGAGATAGTGAAATAAAAATTGAGATCTAGATTTTGGAAGCGCTCTTTTTGGAATTGCACCGTTTTAGACCCATTTACTTATATGTAATTTTCTGTCCAATTTTTCAGTCAAATCTTGCTCTTTTTACTGACTTTTTCAGAGAGTTTGATAGGGGTTGTGTAAACCACAAGACTGAATTAATTGACTTTAATCGACGAATACTTGATCAAACTTCTAACAGTGACAGAAATAACACGGTAACCACAACACAACGAGTACATGCCAAGTTCAATGGCGGTTTTCTCTCTCGTTCAGTGGAGCACGCTTTCAACTCATACTGTCCCCCGGGGGGGTACTCCCATATATGGGCTATATAGGTATGTGCCACGGGATAGGGTATGGTTTTTGAGGTTCTCGGTCCTTAAATAGGGTATCATTTTTGCTCCTTTTGACATTGTGTTCCCGGTGTTATCCTTAGATAGGGTACCTAAATTCTATCAGCTAAAATAAATGCCAAACTATCCGTTCAACTAGTAGCAAAGCGATTTTGTAAAGATTTGTGTTTTGCCGTGTGCGGTTAGCCGTTATTTGGATTGTCACCCATCGCTTCTCCTCTCCTTGAATAGGGTGTCATTTTTCGGGTTTGAGCCTTAAAAAGGGTATCAATTTTCGTTTCCTTTATCCTTAAATAGGGTCAGGGTTTAAGAACCTTCGCGGCACACCCCTATCCGAAATTTATGGGAGTACCCCCCCCCCCCCCCCCGGGTACTGTCCCTGCGCATGTGCGCAGAACGCGGTCTAGACTACTAGTCACCAGATTCCACAGGGGTGTTTAATTACTAATTGAGTAATTCCTAGTTCTCACTTCTCACTAAGTGAGAAGACACCTTTTTTCAATTAGAAAGGATTCTTTTCAATAGCAACGATACCTCATGAAATTTTGTTTGTACCAAGAGCACGTACACTTAATGAGATGGGAAGTTCCAACCGGGAGTTACGCCCACGAAGCTGGGGTTTCGTAGCTTATTTCCTGTAACACCTTCATCGTACGAAATTTTTAACAACAACTTTTATCAGGACCTTAGCACTATCCTTTAATTTTGTTGTGTAAAATTGTTCTTTATAATTTTTATATTGCTTGTGCGGTTTTATTTGGATCGGACATACCTAGAATGGCAATGAAAATTTGAGAAGGAAAACATTTTGACAAATTAAATCTCGGGAAGCTTTGTACTAAAGGCGATCTCCTGCGCAGACGTACTGGTGTGAATAGTACACTGCGCATGAATTAACGTAGGCCTTAATTTTAGCATTTGACGGATTTTACAGCTGATTGACAGCTTGGGTTTGATCCAGATAAAAGAGCGCGAGCCAAACCTTCGCCACTGTGTTTTAATAGCCAGTTCTGAGAAAAGTTATAAAATTCAGTTGAAAGAAGTTGTGAGCTGAGACAACGAGTTCTGTAATAAGATGACAAGTCAGACAGTTCTACTGAGTGTTGGATAGAGACAAGCTGATTCCCCCAAAACTCTATCTAACAAGTTGGTAGAACTGTCTGACTTGTCTTCTAAGGTCTAAATAATTTTGCAATTTCAAATTAATGCATCGCGGCTACCAACTATGAAATATGCGCTTTCTGGAGACTCCCATTGAGTCGTGTGATTCAAATTCTGCTAGAGACGTTGAAGAAATGAAATTAATAGCCAGTCTGCCGTGCATCCGCATGATGAGATGCGGCGCCACCATTGCGTGCTCAATAATCGAAGGCCAAGACGACTAACAGAATATTTTAAACATACATATAGGACAATTTTCGAAACTTGCTACCGCGTACCCTAAACAAATAATAAGTTTCGAAAACTGGGATAGGTCGGATAGCTGTTATATCAGCTTCACTTTACACACGTACTTGAATCAAAAAAGCAGCACGTGAGAAATCATGATATACAACGAATTCATTTGCAAGACAAACAAACCTCACATACTACACGTGAAAACACTTACAATACTTAGCAATAGGCCATTTCCGAGTTACCCTTCGCCTCTGTTTCAAAACGAGTCTACGTGCGAAACCATTCATATGAAAATGTATTCCACCTTCACGTCCATTTTTATGCAAATCAAACTCATTTTCATTTGAATGGTTCGCACGTAGACTCGTTTAGAAGCTGAGGCAAAAGACAACTCGGAAATGGCCTATTAAGATGGCTCTGCAGTTCTTCCGGGTGCAGTCATCCATGACAAACTTTGGGTCATAACCTTTTTTGGTTTTAACACGATGGCCATAAAACCCTGGAAAAACTTTTGCCTGTCATTCAGTAATAATGAATTTGATTTAACTGTTGAAAACATTTTTCACAATATTTGGGTTGAACGTTTTACTGGATCCTACCTTTTGACCAAAATTACACCCAGTGAAAAATTTTGCTGATATATTTTTGTCGAATTTCTGGAATCAGTTTATTTTGACTTAATTCGTTCGATAATTAAGTTTGCAGAATTGCGAAAATATTAAGATGATCTAAATTCAACCCTAAACAGATTAAAAAGAATTGCACTACATGGAAAGATCTCATGAAGTATACGTCCGCAACTATCCTCCTGGGGTGGTTGGTGTGCCTATCACTTAAACGCTTTATAAATGTGTGAATTCTTTTGAACAACTACCACATGTGTTCACTTTGTATTCATAATTATATAAACAAAACCACTTGCCAGCTTCGCCCAAGCCCTGATGTGGAATAGCCTATTTTTACCTTGAAATTTATGTGGAAGGAGTTTGACACAAAACCCTAACCCTACCCCAAAACTTTTCACTAGGTAAACCGAAATATGATTTAAAATATTTTTCTACAGTTAAATTCGGGAATTCGAAAAAATTGTTACTTTCATGCAATAAGAGAAACGACATCCTCATTGCGTATGAAAGCTCTTCACAGTTCTTCGTTGTCCTACCATTTGGAAAATTCCGTGAACTTATTTTAATCAAGAGCTCCCTGGAACACAATTTACTTCAGGAAAGTCTGAAAGGAAGATCAAAGTCATAAGTGCAATAATATAAGACTGTAATACTGTTTTAGTACTGTGTACTTTTATACATGTACGGAGGCGACTCTTTGAGTGCTCGCTTACGAGAACTTAAAGAACAAAGGAAAAGACCAGTTGGCAATTCCAAAAAGTGGTCTAACAAGAGTTTTTTTTCATGACAGAGCTTGAGTGACAGTACAAATGGGGTTACATGAAGGTGGTCGTAGCTAGAGTGGTCGCTTGCGAGAGTGGTGGTAAGGAGAGCTTCAGCTGTAGTGATATCTGAGGTCTCTTGAGGAAATGAGAGAACCTTTTCAAATATAAGCGTAAAATGTAGATTACGAATCCTTGCTACAAAGTAAGTTATTTCATGACCTCAGCTGGACACGATAAGATTACGTCATGTTTTAAGCAAGTTCTCCGCTGAAAACTGCGGGCTCACACAATGCTGGGACCTGGAAGAACCTGTCTTGATGACCTTTAGGGCAAATTTCCTAACTTCCATGGGTGAGTGTGGAACATTTGTCCTTCCACCGTTAGGACTGCGGTGTTTTGGGAACAACATTCATCGGGTCATCATATGACTCATCTTCTTCACCTTCAGTCTATTACAGGAAAGAAACACAACCTTTTACTGTGGCTAAGGAAATTATCACTTTGTATAAAAGATAAAGATAAAGGATTTTATGACAGTTAAATGACCCTCATGGTGCTAGACAGCAGGAATTTCTCATGCCCTCCCACCAAACTTCGCCTCTCACATCTCGCCTAAAATTAATCACCATATATAGCCAGTGGTTATCAAATTCATACTTTGACAAAACCCAGGAAAAGTGGAAAGGTTTAGAAAGCCTTTTTAACAGACAAATAAAATAGCAAAAAAAATAAAAAGAAACTTATATTTTTCGCTATTTTCTCCCTTCTTTTCCGCATAAACACATTGCATTACGCTTTCTTGGTACATTCTTGCGATGACCGACACAAATAGTTCAGTAGTAAATAGTATTTTGAATTGCATGCAAGTAGGGAAAATATTGTGAGTACTGTTGTAAGTAGTGTAATTAATGTATTGTAAATAGTGTAAGCGATGTATTGTAAATAGTATGTGTCGTATTGTAAGCAGCATAAGTATTGTATTGCATTGTAAGTAGGGCTGCAACGATACACCGGTGCACCGGTGAATCGCGATATTTTTTGTCACGATACGAATATCGATATTTGAATGGGATATCGCTGTATCGCGAAACAACGAAATATTTCTCATCAAAAATGAAAAATTACTTTACCAACATTCAGAAATTACTGTTTTAATCAGTTTTATGACTCCTTACCCAAGTACAAGCCTTTTTTTAGCCACAGGGCTTCGTCGTTGCTTAGTATCGTTTCGTATGCTTCCAGTCACTTATATTTCAAGATGGCGGCACGAAAGCATGCGTAGTTTCAATAAGTTGTCAGCTGACACAGTCTTATGCGCCCGCAACAAAAACATGCGGTTCGTTCGTCACGTTGGTTCTTTCGTCAAAATGTCTTCCTCTGCAGTTGAGTTACAACTGGCACCGTCCTCTTGTAAGTCAAAGGTATGGAAAGACTTTGGATTCAAAGTTTTTTACGATGGCCAAGGAGTAAGACACTTCTCGTTATATTCTTGTGTTATTTGTTACCATTTGTTAGCAGGTCCACATCAATGGCGCCTTTGCGAATCCAGCAATACACATCTATAGTTGTTACTTGGCCCACAAAGATTTGGTATGGATTTCCTCCGAAATTTCTTTCAGCATAGGAATATCTTCTCACCTCGAGGATATGTTTACAGTCCGACGATCAGACAATAATGAGTACAATCGAAAATTTCTTCCGGCATGCTTTGCGAGTCGTGTCCAACACCGCCTGGTGTATGTATGTATGTATGTAATTGTTGTCAATGGAAATTAAAGATTCCAAAGCAGTTTAGTTACATTACGTCACTTGTCAGTTGTATGTTATGATGTATCGTATCGTGTATCGTATCGTGGCACTTGTACCGAGATATGTATCGGTTGCTAAGAAAATGTATCGTTGCAGCCCTAATTGTAAGTAGTATTGTTTTGTAAGCAAAGCCTATTTTATGTGTGTATGTGTTGCAATAAAAGAAAATCGTACCTTGATGTATGTCATTCCCCACTGGGGTGATGTGGGGTCACCATTTCCTTCTCCTGCGAAGAAACAATATCATATTTACTCGATTAAACAACAGTTTTGTAAAAGAGACGGACACTTAATCGAACTTAAGATATATTTTTTTAATTTTTTAAAACTCCAATTCGGGCTTAAGTGTTTACATCCGTGTGAAATGATCAGGAGTGACGGGTTTTCTTTCGAAGCTAATAACTTTGTGCGTGGTTCTTCGACCGTCTTAACCCCTTTCTTTCCGTTACCTGTGAGTTAGAATTCAGGAACAGATTAACAGTTTGCAACGAGATCAACACTAGGTTTTCTCGTGTCTGTCGCTTAATCCAAACCGAAGTCGTGCTTAAAGAACCAACACTCCTTGAAATAGCTTCTAGTCAATAAAAACCATATATTTCAGTTGTATACATGTGTTTGGGTGAGTTAAGACACGAAACAAAAGAGGCAAACTTATATTTGTTACTTCATAAATAGACACTTTAATACAGGGCGTCCATTTAAACCAGGTTCTTAAAACTGAAACACGTTATATTAGTATATATGTGTCAAATACTATTCTAATAATTCTGGATACTTCTGAGATTACTTTTGCAAACTACACTGATGGATACTCTAGCAAACTATACCGACGGATTAGTGTTCGTTTGTTTCATCACAGCGGAAAACTTAGCGCAAGATGACGCTGAGAAACTAGAGATAAAACAATTTATATACAATAAAACCAACTAAGACACGAGACAGTTCAGGAATGCGAGGAAGGTAATCTTACATACAACCATAATAAAAACGTTCATGCAAAGCATTAGTTGAACGCTATATTGAATAACAAGTTTCGTGAAAACATGTCATCTTCTGAAAATCGTGAAGAAATCGTTGATTCGCGATTGACTCGATCTCTGGAGCTTCCTTATCTGAAGCAAGACATCAACTTTGATTGATGATGGGCAGCGAGAGATCCTCTTTCCATCAAAGCGAGAATATAGTAAAAACCTTCATATAAGAACCTGTCAACCTAAACAGGGGTCCTTACATAAATGGTTTACTGGGATTTGACGCTATTTAGGTTGTTAAATAGGTTAGCGATAGGTTACAATGCAACATCCTAACTCAGTTATATTAGAATACTATTTAACAGTTAGACCCGTAGCCCTTGCGGGCTACGGGTCAATAGCCCATGAGGCGAAGCCGAATGGGCTATTGACCCGTGGCCCTTGAGGGCGAAGGGTCTAATTGTTTTAGTATCACCCAACTAGTCGGACAGATAAGCAATAATAAAGTTAGCAAATGCAAGTTGAAAAAAGATTTTTTTGGGAATAAAACGAAAGAAAGCGTCACGAATTTTGCTACTCGAGGACTATTAGTAATAGTCCTCTAGTAGCGTAGCCAATCAAAATGCAGGATTTGCATTAGTCCACTAGTTGGGTGATACTAAAGTCAAATATCCTTGAAACTCAAGTTGATACTGCTTTCCAATACAGAACTCACTGAAAAGAAACTGCTATATTTGTGCACTCACAGTTGTGTATAGCCAGTGGCGGATCCAGGGGAGGGACCCGGGGGCCCAGGCCCCCACCTTATTTTTTCGGAAAAAGCGCATTTTCTTTGAAGTGCCGGAATTATCTTCGCAGAATTCAACATTCATAGTCAAGCGGCCCCCCTCCTTAGCTGAAGGTCTGGATCCGCCATTGATAGTATCTACATATACTGAAATGACATTGCAAAGGATTTGGGTTACATTATTTTAAGAAAAACGACCAATTTTTTAAGTTTACAAAACATGTTTCGACAGAGCTTCTGTCATCTTCAGTTGAATGGTTTACAAGGCCTGGAAAGTTGAATAATAAGTAGACGGAAATGGTAATTAACTAAAGACAAATCAATAGTAACAACAGAACGTGAAAATGTGTGACTTAAAAGGATAATTTTAGATTAACATGGTGTAATTGTTGATTGAGGCAAGGTTGTTCTTTTTGAATATGGATAGCCTCCTTTATCTTGAGTTGAAAGCTGGTAGTGGCGTGATCTAAAATATGAAAACAGTCTATTCGGAACGTTGTCGTGCCTTATGTACAATAGACTGTTTTCATATTTTAGATCACGCCACTACCAGCTTTCAACTCAAGATAAAGGAGGCTATCCATATTCAAAAAGAACAACCTTGTCTCAATCAACAATTACACCATGTTAATCTAAAATTATCCTTTTAAGTCACACATTTTCACGTTCTGTTGTTACTATTTGTCTAGGGCCAATTCGCACTAGCGGACAAATTTTGTAACAATTGGTAGATTTCATCATTAATGTGTCACTTGTTACAGAAAACAAGTGCGAATACTTTTTTTGAGACCTAGAACTTGTCAAACAATTCAGGAAAACAAAGAAGCAGTTGTCTTATGATTGGTCCGCGTTGCACGCGCGATACAATTTCTCAAACAAGCACAAAAACAAGTGCGAACGACTTGTTGGACAAGGGCAAATTTTGTCAAAAACGGACAAATCTTCAAAGGGGCCGATGTCCTGCCTCAAGGCAGGACAAGTCACGACAAGTCGCATCCCAACGCCCCTCGTAATGCCAGATAACAATACGTTAAGATCGGCTATTGTGTTTGGTCTGGATTCAACACACGAAATTATTCCGCGATAGGCGGCAAAACACGTTTGTGTGCCAAGGAAGGATGGTAATACCGGGGTTGGAACAAATGAATGCGGAGGGAACCAGTTTGTACCGATAAATGGAGGGGAAAAGAAATAGTTTACTTGCGACATTTTCCCCACACGAGCACAAAAACATCACTACACGGGCACTTCAAATGAGAATCGTTTTAAAATTTTTCACCACGTGGACCTGCCTGATTATTTGACGTTTGCACAAGACGACCGTGCCGAGAAATCTACTAGGATGCCATAAGCACGTGCAGAGTTATTGTAATAATAATTACACCTTTTGTTTTCTTCAAAATGTCTCTTAGGGCCAATTCGCACTAGCGGAAAAAAATTGTAACAATTGGTAGATTTCATCACTTGTGTGTCACTTGTTACAGAAAACAAGTGCGAATACGTTTTTTGAAACCTAGAACTTGTCTAACAATGCAGGAAAACAAAGAAGCAGTTGTCTTATGATTGGTCCGCGTTGCACGCGCGATACATTTTGTCAAACAATCGCAAAAACAAGTGCGAACGACTTGTTGGCCGGGCGGACAAGGGCAAATTTTTGTCAACATGGACAAATCTTCAAAGGGGCCGATGTCCTGCCTCAAGGCAGGACAAGTCATGACAAGTCGCATTCCAACGCCCCTCGTAATGCCAGATAACAATACGTTGTTGATTGGCTATTGTGTTTGGTCTGGATTGTACTAAAAAACAACACGAGAAATTTTTCCGCGATAGGCGGCAAAACATGTTTGTGTGCCGAGGTGAGGTCGTGGAAGGATGGTAATACCGGGGTTGGAACAAATGAATGCGGAGGGAACCAGTTTGTACCGATAAATGGAGGGGAAAAGAAATAGTTTACTTGCGACATTATCCCCGCACGAGTACAAAAACATCACAACACGCACACTTCAAATGCAAATCGTTTTAAAATTTTTCACCACGTGGACCAGCTTGATTATTTGATGTTTGCACAAGACGACCGTGCCGAGAAATGTACCAGGATGACAGAAGCACGTGCAGAGCTATTGTAATAATAATTACACCTTTTGTTTTCTTCAAAATGTCTCTGACTTGTCGCGACAATTTTTTTGTTGTCAAAAATGTCATGACATTTAAAACTTGTCCGCTAGTGCGAATTGGCCCTTACTTGTCGCGACAATTTTGTTTTTGTCAAAAATGTTATGACATTTAAAACTTGTCCGCTAGTGCGAATCGGCACTTAATTAGCATTTCCGTCTACTTATTATTCAACTTTCCATGTTTTGTAAACTTAAAAAAATGGTCGTTTTTCTTGAAATCTTTACGTGTCTGCAGTTATCAAGATCTTTTGGTTACATTATTATAGGAAATTAACGATGCATGTTGTTAACGCGAATTTCAAAAATTGTCGTTATTTCAAGACACATTTATTTCCAGCAAAGATACATGTCATCTACCTCTTCGTCAGAGTCAGTCGACACATCATTCATCGTCATTCAGATTTGTCAATGTAGCACTCGTTATCTTTAAGGGGATAGCTCACTTCTATTCTCTTGTGCAAAATGTTCATCGCCTTTCTGTCTTCCCATTTACCGGTATTAAACCTAGAGTTCTATTGTTGGACGTTATTTTTTTTGTCTTGTGAAAAGCGCAGGTTGCTACAGAAATTTATCTTACGCGTAAAGCATCACATTCGCTTTAATTAAATACAGTCAAGGATAATGCCTGTAAATAAAACTTTTCTCAAATTCGCGTCCATTTTATAAAATGTTTCGTTATATTCCTATAGTTATATTTCATAGTTAGATATTTTTAAAATTATTGTAATTTATATTTTAATTGTTTAAGCGAGGGCCACGGGTTTGTCAGTCAGCGACTGTAAAGTGTTTTAACCCTCATTAAATAAAGTTACTTAACTTAACTTAACTTAAGGTATTCTCTTTATCTATTTGATTTACGTATTCCAAGCGGTTTTATACGAATTATATGAAATAAGGATCTGTTTTAAATTTAAGGCTAAAAGAGGTTCGTGTCAAGGATAATGTATGTAAATAAAACTTTTCTCAAATTCGCGTTAATTCTATAAAATGTTTCGTCATATTCCTATAGTAAGGTATTCTCTTTATTTATTTGATTTGCCGCTTATTCCAAGTTTTATACGAATTCTATGAAATAAGGATCTATTTTAAATCTCAATCCAAGTTTCACCAAACAAATTCTCTCTTTGTACTTTGAACTTGATAATGATGGCTGGGAGCAATCGAGACGTCGTTCGACTTTTATAAAGCTGATTTTCACTGTTAAATTCCTAACTTGAAACTAAAGTTTATATCCCAATTTTCAGTTCGCTTCTTGAATCAACGAAACCGTTGAAAGTAAGAGGCAGAGCGATTCCAACGACAGCATTCATGATCAGCAGATAGAAAGCTGCGTAAAAGGCTTGAGGGGAAAAGAGCTGTGTCACAGAGACGCAAACGCACATTAAAAACAGAGCTACAAACAGTACGATTCCCTTATTCTTCATAAAACGGTGTGGCAAAGATGTTTTTGGCATCGCCGTAGGTTTAGGAGTAATGTTGTGGAGTTGCAAAGACGGTCCAGAAGCCACAAGCAGTAGAACAACAATTGTTACCACAACAATTAAGCTGATCACCATCAAATAAAATGCAGACTGCTCACGGGAACAAGTGTACAATCGTAAAATTACGGAAACGGTGAAACCCAGTGCTAGCGCGGCTGTTGTGAAGAGTTCACATGTTGGAATTAACACTCGGCTTTGATACGCCGTTGGATTGCGACATTCCATCGCTAAAATTGCCATTAAGTTTCCACCTACGAAAAATGTCATGAAGGTTGATATTAACAAGTAGATTGTACTGCAATATTCTTCTTGCTGTACTTCGAGTCTTGTCCACGCATCCACTGTGTTTATAACAAGAACAGTGACATGATAAACGAGCTGACAAATCACCAAACTCCAAATGTTCTGCAGGAATGTGTTCTTTGTTTTGTTTTTGTAGCAGGTCAACAGCATTTGTAAGTTGAAGAAAACACCGACCAGACCAAGGGCTGTTATTAACAGAATGTACATCGAAATCATTGCAACATATTAAAAGTTCTGCTCTTCAACGGGTTTTCACTGGCGTTTTTCGCTTCTTATCCAATAATTCACTTCATTAAGAAAAACTGTGAGCAGTATCACGATAACCAGAATCAAAAGTTACCCCTCAAAAACGAACTGGGCCAAGGAGACTGCCGCGCCCGCAGGGAATCATGGTATTTGTATTCAACGTCACCAAGTCTAGGACATGGTTCAACTAACATGATTCTCCGTACGCGCGTCTTGTAGAGGCAATTGGAAAGTCCAGTTACGGCTCACAGTGACAATTTCTTACCTGTATTGGCTCCATTTGAAACAATTCCATATGGACTGAAATAAAACAACGGACCAATATCTGGAGTTAATACATATATAAAGTACATTCAACTGGATGACGCGTTGGATTCGTGTGTGTTTTGTATAAGGCATGCAATGACGGCAATCAGATAAGACAATTAAACAAAATGGAACCGTCCGTGTCACGTCCCGGAATGGAAATTGAGACGATGTTACTCTTGTTCGTGAATAAAAAAGAAAAAAAAAAACAGAAAAAAAAACGAAACAGTAATCACCATTTAGGTACGGATACTTGTCCTTGAATTCGAGCTCTTGGAACAGACAATTAAATGGTTTCAGAGCCACCTTAAATTTCAGAAAATTTAAGGTGGCTCTGAAACCGCTCAGAGAAAGTTTTTTGACTTTGCAAAAAGATGTATCTTTACATGCCAATCATTATTCAATAATAAAATCAAAGATCTCTTCGAGATTCGACTATTTTGTATGGAGTATGCGTTGGGGAAATGTTAGTATTGAAAGCGATTTGCGATGCATTAACCCATTGACTCACAGTCCAGAAGGCTTTTATTAGCGTGCACCCACCCCCAAAAAAATTCCTGGTTCTTTTACGGCATTTAACATAAACGTGCGAGTGGGAAAAATATACCATATGCGTACTAAATTCAGACAAATAATTCCTTTCTGAAGTAAACTTTTATTACAACTAGACACGCTGTGAAAGACCCCAATTCATGATTTGAAATGTTAATTATCAACCGTGATAAATTGATCCCAAACCAAACTTGAAGACGGTGAAAAAAACTTCTTCACCTCCGCGCGTCATTTTAACAACTCGCAAAAAACTCTTTCTACAAAATATAACACTAGTTCAAAACACTCTGGTGAAAGGCAGGTTTTCATTCTGTACAACTGTCACTGACATTTATTTAACCACCAGTGGTGTTATCTTGGTACAGAAAAGCGGTAATTGGGGATAATAATTTGCGGATCATGGTGCCGTGAGATAGCGGAAAACTACTGAATTCCTTCCACAAAATTAACACTCAGACTGCTTTTTATGCTATCCATCACTATAACTAATAACAAAAAAAAAATACTTGTTTGCATTTTCCGAAGTACTGTAGTAAATCTTTGCATGTAAAAGGTCGTAAACTGAACACAATTATTAAATAAACAACAACGCGATGGTAAGTCGGTCACACGCTGCATATCAGATGTCACCATGTGCTTTTAAAATCAATACGCTTCAGAAGCCTAAAATTCCAAACGTAAACTGGGCAAATGAAAGAAACTCGAAGGAAGTTTTGTTTTAGATTAATTCTCATTTCAAGATGCAGCTACTAATGTATCAACGCTTCAAAATTCTGCATATTTTTGAAGCCGTGAGATCCTGCATTATTCACGCTAAAGCGTAAGTTTAATTTAAGCCCGAGGGCTTTTTGCAGTCAATTTTTCACTAAGTGGCTTTACCGATCCTTCTAAAAATTCCATTTAAGTTCGAAGCAATATTGTACATTACCATTTTCCTGTCTGAAGTCTTGAGAAGCTGCATTAAGTCGTGATCAAGTCCGTGAATTGTGGTCAAAACAAAAGATTGCGTGACGAGCTAAAAATACTTCTTTCAATGAAGACGACAAACAATAGACTTGTTGACTTGACATAGAAAATAGCATTGGCCAATATCCTCTGACAATGAAGATTCGCAGCAGCTTTTAAGCATGTAAAACTAAGCGATTCAAACGATGAATAGCACAGATCTTTGAAAAATACCTACCTGTAGTTTGCAAAATGCTAGACATAACAGGCTAAATGACGAGCGACGCGTGAAAATAACACTTCGGGATCGAGAAGTGCTGACGCATTCCTATCCAATGACGTTTTTATCGCCCACAGCGAAAAGTATTCCCTTGACAAATTAAAACAGTCCCTTGAGAGTATATAAAAATGTGGGTCAGAGAGTGCCAACCCAATGATCCCAATTCTTACCATTTTCCTTGTACCAAGCAAAATAGTCGAAAAAATCGGGGTCACCGGACTCGTTTTTGACTTATAAGCACTAATAAGGATAATCACCTTGAAATTTATGTGAAAGGAGTTTGACACGAAACCCTAACCCTAACCCAAAACCTTTCACTAGATGTGATTGTGTTCAAAAAGTAGGGTCTAGGTAAACCGAAATATCATTAAAAATATTTTTCGACAGTTAAATCGAATTCCATCATTTGATTACTGAATGAGGTATAAAACTCTTCCAGAGCTTTATGGCCATCACGTTCAAGCCAAAAACGCTATGATGCAAAGTTTTTTTTATGGACGAGTGGTGGCGGGAATAACTAGGTAAGGGTAAAGTCCACATCAAGCCAAGTGGCCCAAACATCCAGAGCTTATGCAAGGTTCTACACTAACAGAATGAAGCAACTAGGAGTATTTCTACTCTCCCCCCTCCCTGGATGGGATGCTAGTCCATTGCAAATGAATGGATTATAATTTGGACAAACCTGTATATAACAGGCGCACCTTTTCAAGTACTTGGTAGGTATCCTACTAACTGGAGTTCACTAAGTTCGGAAAATTAGATTGAGCGAACATTCTCTGTAACAGGAAACAGTGCTACTGTACCTAAAATTTGAAAACTCTGAGCCTTGATCTGATGTATCTGTCTGTAAGAAAAATTGTTTTTATTAGAACATTAAGGCAAGGCCAAGGTAATTAATTAAATAATTACTGTAGGCAGCATTGAAAACTGCCTTGGTAACATTAAATATTATAATTATGTACACAGGAGGTACATAATAATATGCAAAGTAGATAACCCATGTTGTTGCTTAACTCTCAATTCAGTAACTTATGAATTTAAGTGACTGGGAGTATTACAACTCCACCTGGATGGAAAGCGGATTCTACAACGATTATGTACCACGTGGATTGCTCCAACAATTTGTCAATATACACCTGGATAAAGTGAGGTGCAAAGCACACAACACAAAAACATTTGAATTCCATAAAACTTTCCTTAGGGGAAAGTAACATTGTGCAGGCTTAATTATTCATTGTGCTGTCTCAATAAAAAAAAAAATGGGCACGAGCACTGACTGCATATTATGACTACCATCTTGGACCAGTAGGTGTGCAGAGTGCTAAACGAGTGTCCACAAAGTGACAAGTGTCCCCAAGGGAGAGGTTGACTGGCTAAAAAGGGAGGAGGGAGAAGGGGAGGGAAGGTTTCAATTTTTTCTTTCTTCCAGCCTCATCCTTGCACCTACTAGTCCCAACCCTCTACCCATCAAACATCCAAGATGGTGACTTATAAAACGTGATTGATTGTTATTATCGAGCGTTTGGATGCCAAAAACGCCTGCACTGCAGGCTACCTGAACATAATCTCCTTTACGGACTAGCTAAAGTACAGTTTATTGTCATACTTCTAATAATAAACAGAAACACAAGCCTTACCCCAACAGATGTCTTGTATAACACTCCACTTCCTTTTAATTCTAACTCATCTTTGACTCTAATGAAAGACAAAGTAAACTAAAGGTAGGATATCACATACAGTTTGTTGAAGGGTAAAGTTAGCTTATGTACAACTGCCCAATCTCTGCATGAAAAATTAGAGGGAGAGCAGGCAGCTGTACACAGGCTAGGTTAAGTTATGAGAGGTACTAAGGTTATTTAATAGCCAATAATGACGTTAGTTGTACCCAGCTGAGCGAGCTTGTAGAATATAAAATTAATATTTTTGGCAGTGTGAATCAATAGAGGCAAACAAACTGGCTGCTTCTAGTTAACTTACATGTAGCCTTGAGAATTGCCTCCCTCTTCAGAACCGGCTGAAGATGCCCTGGCTGTTGGATCCTGTGGAACAAGAAACAAATTACAACCCAGCTGTATTTAAGTGAACTGTCTTTTCCTTGTTATAATCTATCTTCAGTTATATAGGATAAAGGTTAATCTGAGTAGATGCATTATGTTCCTTGTTTGTATGTTGCACTTGAACCATACCTTGGCAGTAGTGTGGCCCTAATTCTCCTCACTATAAGTATTTCTACTCTCTCTGTATGGGACACTGGTTCACTGTAGGGGTTGTTACACAATGCGAGACAGCGAGGCATGGAAGCCATTCTGGTCAACCTACATAGCACTTCAGTTAGCCTACATGGCACTCCAGTTAGCCTAAATAGCACTTTGGTTAGCCTACAGTTAGCTTAGGTAGCTTGTGGTCAGCCTTTTTATTGGGTTAGGGGTTTCTGCTTTGCATGCCTCGCTACCTTGCCTTGCATGCCTCGCTTCCTTGCCTTGCATGCCTCGCTGCCTTGCCTTGCATGCCTCGCATGCCTCACTGCCTTGCATATTTGTAAGACTCCATTGTAGGGTTACCCCCAGCATTAATACTGCCAGTATTTATTTACACATTCACCTGGGCGGGGAGAGGTACTGTGAGAGTAAAATGCTTTGTCGAAGAACAAAACATCTATTCAGTAACCTCATATCAGGTTTCAAACTGGAACTGCATGATTTGGAGTCCAATGCACTAACTATTCACTCCTATTCGTAATACTCAAAGGCAAAGTATGTGTAAATAGATGCTTACAATCAAAGACTTGTATTCTTGTATCATCTCCAAATCTTCTTGATCCAGTCTCAGAGCATAATCCTGTACTCCTTGAACCCAGTACTTATGAATAGCTGCACATCCACCGAGACCAATCTCATGCAGAGCATATTCCATTGCATCCTACAATACACAAAGGAGCCAAACACAAGTCCTGAAAATTCTAGTTTACAAACTACTATCTACTGTATTCTACTACTGTATCATGTCCTTACTGACTTTATAGTGAATACTGAAAAGAAGTACTTAACTTAGTAGGTGGTTGTTTTGGTTCAGTATTTGATCAGTTCTCTTATTTGATCAGTACATGTATGTCATGCAACATACACGTACTCTTCAAACCAATCACAGCATTCTTGAGGCTACTTTAACCATCAGGAGAAACCCAGGCACATAATCATAACGTCACATTAGAAATCTTAAGCACAGACGCTTTTGAGCCACAGATGATGGCAACTGAAAGCTGACTGTTTCCGATTTTACTGCATTTTCACCTGCACAAATGAGTTGGAAAGCCCTGGTTTTAGCAAAATAATTATCAATTATTAAAACATATTTTGTAACTTGATGACAAAGACAAATTAGTCAATAATACATGTTAAAGGGAAAATAATGGACTCCTGGTTGTCATCCATGGTGCAAAATTTCTGTACATTTCAAAGCTCCTTATTTTCCCACAGCTGACACCAGACACAATTTATTTAATTTTTGATAAGCTCTGAAGGATTCATTGTCAGAGTATCTGCTTTCGATGTGATAACTTTCATTTCAGCTTTAACAAAGCACTCTCGTACAGCAAGTACTAAAACCCAAAACAACGAAAAGAAACCAGCTGAAACGAAATGAAATGAGACTTGTGGTTAGCTTTTACTCCAAACCCGAAACAACCAAACATAACCAGCTGAAACAAAATGAAATGAAACTTGCTTGTTTGTTGGTTAGGGCAGTACTCTATATATTTGTTTTGTTTCGTTTTGGTGCCATTTCGTTTCACTGTTTTGTTTCGGGTTTTAGTGCATGCCCTCTGATACTCTACAAGACAGAAATTCCCTTCTCTTTCTATGCACACTGACTGCAGAAAGGGAAGGGAACTTCTGTCTTGCAGGGTACTAATTAGTAAATAATAAAGATGGTAAATTTTAAGCTCGGTGATAAATAATGAAGATGATCTTTTCAACAATGACACGAGCATGGGACAAAGAAAAATTCTGAGTCCCTGACGGGAATCGAACCCATGGCCTCCCAGACACCGGTTGGGCGCTCTAACCAACTGAGCTACAAGAGACTCGTTGTGAGCTTGGCCATTTACTAGGTTGATATGTGACACGCGTCCTGCGTACTGCTAGGATCAGCAATGTCGAAATCATCAAGTTTGTAGTAAATAATAAAGATGGTAAATTTTAAGCTCGGTGATAAATAATGAAGATGATCTTTTCAACAATGACACGAGCATGGGACAAAGAAAAATTCTGAGTCCCTGACGGGAATCGAACCCATGGCCTCCCAGACACCGGTTGGGCGCTCTAACCAACTGAGCTACAAGAGACTCGTTGTGAGCTTGGCCATTTACTAGGTTGATATGTGACACGCGTCCTGCGTACTGCTAGGATCAGCAATGTCGAAATCATCAAGTTTGTAGTAAATAATAAAGATGGTAAATTTTAAGCTCGGTGATAAATAATGAAGATGATCTTTTCAACAATGACACGAGCATGGGACAAAGAAAAATTCTGAGTCCCTGACGGGAATCGAACCCATGGCCTCCCAGACACCGGTTGGGCGCTCTAACCAACTGAGCTACAAGAGACTCGTTGTGAGCTTGGCCATTTACTAGGTTGATATGTGACACGCGTCCTGCGTACTGCTAGGATCAGCAATGTCGAAATCATCAAGTTTGTAGTAAATAATAAAGATGGTAAATTTTAAGCTCGGTGATAAATAATGAAGATGATCTTTTCAACAATGACACGAGCATGGGACAAAGAAAAATTCTGAGTCCCTGACGGGAATCGAACCCATGGCCTCCCAGACACCGGTTGGGCGCTCTAACCAACTGAGCTACAAGAGACTCGTTGTGAGCTTGGCCATTTACTAGGTTGATATGTGACACGCGTCCTGCGTACTGCTAGGATCAGCAATGTCGAAATCATCAAGTTTGTAGTAAATAATAAAGATGGATCATTGCTGATCCTAGCAGTACGCAGGACGCGTGTCACATATCAACCTAGTAAATGGCCAAGCTCACAACGAGTCTCTTGTAGCTCAGTTGGTTAGAGCGCCCAACCGGTGTCTGGGAGGCCATGGGTTCGATTCCCGTCAGGGACTCAGAATTTTTCTTTGTCCCATGCTCGTGTCATTGTTGAAAAGATTATCTTCATTAGGGTACTAATTGATGATGTCCACTTACAGGAAAACCCGTTCTCCCATTTAACGCATCATTATCCACCCCTATTCGTAAAAGACGACAGAGCTTGGTGTTGAAGTCATCGAGGATGTCTGTTAGTATCTCAAGAGAAGATTCACTGGCCACTGAAAAACAAGACAGCTGGCTTTTAACATATTGATTATATCAGCTTCTAAAGGTTTGATTTCCTTGTTCACTCAATAAAATGAGAAATTTATTTCTGGAGAAGTCAATGCTGAGGTTCAATTTTACCTGAGGAAGAATCTGTTATTTTCTTGTTTTGATTATCGTATATATATCTCATTAGACATTTTAGTGTGTCGCATCGCTGTATATTTTTACAAGTCATGCAGTCAAAATATAAAATGATGAGTTAAAATTTAGTGATACTACACACTAAAATGTCTAATAACAGATCTTATTATCCAACATTTTTGTTTCCCCAAAATTCTGACTTGCCAAGGTTTTTAATCTTTTGCACGGTCAGGGGAATGAGACGTATCGTGTTATATTTGTACTCGTTTGGTGGGTTATTTGTACTCTACGAAGCAGTGTTGGATAATAAATTACCACACACCATAACAAAAGAAAATTGTTGAAGGGTAAAATTGAACCACAACATCAATCCTAGAAGTAACGGAACACAATCTTGACTCCAGAGCAGTACCTCATGACAAGAAATTAAATTGGCTTTCATTGGAAGATAATAACATCATAGGCATTTAACATGTAGATGGGGCTGGATAGCCCTCTGCATGCATTGCATGCCTATAATGCTAGTTTAAACAAATATTATTTTCTTTGTGATTGCTGATTCGAATTCAACCAGGGCTCATTTAACATTGGAATGTTTATTTTTTCTCCAGTGAATTTGTAAATGTTAATGGCAAAGTAATTACTGACAAAGTGTTTTAAAAAACTCACTATCGAATCCTGCCATCGCACATAAGGTAGCTACAGACCTCATCAACAAATGTCTGTTAGAGGCACTGTCTAACTCAGCACATGTTAAATTGGCATGTGATCCATGAGGGCTGCAACAGACATGGCATAAAAAATATAATCTATTAGATTTTCAAGTTTTAAAATAATATACACATGGTAAGGTAAAAGGTAGGTAAAGTCTGCATATGAGCCTAGTGGCCCCCCCCCCCCCCCCCCCCCCCCTCCTGGATGGGATGCTAGTCCATCGCAGGGTTACCCCCAGCAGTAAATTCACTGGTAGCCATTTATACATGTACACCTGGGTGGAGAGAGGTACTATGAAAGTAAAGTGTCTTGCCCACCCGATCCGGAGTCCAGTGCACTAACCATTAGGCCACCGTGCCTCCCACAAATATACACATAAATGATGCTAATTTGTCTATCGATAAATGTGCTTGTGATCCCCAAGAAGTATACAAAACAAGAAAAGCGCATGATGCATTCTTCAAGTCTCATTACCTGACAGTTTCCTTTGCTCGTGAGAGTATGGTAGTTTGGGTTGGTGGTGTGACAATTCCTTGACTGGAGCAGAATCGCTTTGATCTGGGTGGGTGTGCAGGAAGAGAAGATGTTTCAACACCCTCTGATTTCTGATAAAAAATAACTCTGTTAGATCAAGAACTTTTTATTTACATGTATCTTTGCAATTCTCTTGTTTTTTCTCTCTCTTTTGTATGCATACTAAGCATTTACTAGTTATTTAAATTCAAACTCACACTTTATGTAACATTTGCTGTATCTTAAAATTGATGTAACATTGAACATATGAAACAAATATGAACTGCAGTTCAAAAAGAGAAATGAATAAGCATTATTGCCTTTTCAGCTTGAATAATAAAAAAAAATTCCAAGGCCACAACAAATCCATTTAGACCCCTACCCCACAATATGGGTGAAAAAAATTTAATATTTTACCAAGCTACTTTTTCATTTTTACGACTGTTTTTGCGTATGCAAAACGGGAGTTACGGAATGAGTGGCGATTTGAAGCCATCCTTCCTTCATTCCTTCAGTCGATCAGATGTAAACAAAGGCCGTTGACAGATGGTTGGCAGACCTACATGTAACGCTACTCTCAGTTTGACGTTGCGGTTTATTAAGACCGATGACAGACCATTGTACTTTAGGCGCTGATGGTTTTGTTTTGATGGGTATGTGATGATAATTTCAAAATCGATTGTGAACATATTTTATTTTTATTTTACCTTAAATCAGGTGTATGTTGTTTCTGCCCTATAGCAGAATTTTCTTAAGTTTGCATGTGATGATGAAAGCAAAATTGAAAGCGAAGTTTGTGTAATCGCCAGCTGACAGAAGATTATCAGTGTCACGCGACAAAGGTCAATGCAGCCGATTTCAAAATAAATTTTATGTGACGCTTAATCTTCACAGCAATCAAAGAATGCAAGGGATCAAACTTATCATGCTCATGGCACTATCAAAACACACTCCGGAAATTGAACGTCAATCGTACACGCTGTACAGGGAAAAGAGTGTACACACGCTAGCACGAAAACACGCAAACTTGAATTTGTCTGCTTGGAGCTTGCTTCTTTTACAACCAATGCAAAACAAAATGAAAAACAACATAAATCCGTACAGATCTTTACAAGTGATGCACATTCGACTTTGACGATTTAATTTGTCATTTGTTAAATAGAAGCAACAAGAAGGAACAATTACATCGTGTGCTTCACAGCGACAACCTAAATTAACGCAATTTCAAACACCTTTTATAGGCCTCGGAGTTAAGAAGTACCCTTGCTGAGTTTTATAACCCACAACAGATAAATGTTCATCGCATGCAAGCAAAATCATCAGCACAGGTCGCAGCGGAGAACACTCGAGTTTCAACAACGAGATAAAATCTGGAGTGAGATTTATTCCTAGCAGAAGACTACCTATCCCAAAAGCCAGAGGACCCTACCGCAAGTAAAGAAGTAGAGAAATATGTGGTCAACCTTTATATGGACTGGGACTAGTCTGGTCACGTCATGTCATGTCAAGTAGAGACTGGGACTAGCCCAGTCAAACCTCACGTGTAGTTATTTGTAGTCGTTCATCATTCGGATTTGTTATGCTCGAATAAATCGTCATTTAACAAGGAAATGGATGAACTCTTATCTATGATGAACGACTAGCGCCTTTGGAAACCCACAAGAGACACATCTCGCGGAAAAACAAGCCATTAACGAGGACAATCGGCGAAGTACAAGACGAAAACGTTGGCGAAACATAACGGCGGCCATCTTGGATTTTACCGCAAGCGAATCCTTCAATCCCACGCGACTTTCGACAGGCAAAAACGATGCCGAAACACAAGTGCCCCTTCCCCGAGTGTGTCTACGAGACCGGCGACGTCGCAGACAATCTAGCTGCTGTACTTATTTCCGTCCATGCGAAAGGAGCCCACACTAGCCCCCCAGCCGACGGCACGTCCACTCAAACCGCGAGGATCGAGAAAGTTCGCCGACCTACAATTTCGAGCGCTGGAACGAGCGAACAAGTGGTCATACTTCATGACACGTTGGACAGACTACGCTGAGGCAACGAAGGTACAAGGCAAGGACAAAGTGATCCAACTCCTCGAGTGTTGCGAAGAACAACTGAGGAAAGACCTGACACGAAATGCAGGCGGCTCATTGACCAACAAAACGGCAGAGGAAGTCCTAGAGGCAATTAAAAAGCTTGCAGTCAGAGAAGAAAACGCCATGGTGGCCAGGGTCCAACTACACAACATGAGGCAAGATAGAGATGAGACGATAAGGAACTTCTGTGCCCACCTCCGCGGCCAAGCCGGTGTATGTAAATTCCTTGTCAAATGCCCTGATTGTGACAAAGACGTCAACTTCACAGAAAACGTCCTTTGAGATGTCATCACCTGAGGCCTGGTGGATGACGAAATCCAATTAGACCTGCTCGGGGAGAAACATCAAGACATGACATTGGAAGAAGTTTTACAATACGTGGAGGCCAAAGAGTCTGGCAAGCGGTCGGCAGGGCGCCTCCTTCACACCCAAGGCGCGGAGGTAATGTGAAGTCAGTACCGCAAGCAGCAGAACCCCAGTCAAAAGCCTCATGACAAACCTAACGACAAACCCAACAGCGAGCCCTGTCATTACTGCGGTAAACTAGGCCATGGCCACAAAACCTCCGCCAAAATACGAAAGCAAGAGTGCCCGGCTTTCGGCACCATTTGCCGACTATGTGGCCGCCGGAACCACTTTGCGACTGCATGCCAGAGCACCAACAAGCCGCCCCAGCCAGGATTGCCAAACACCGCCATCACGAACAGACAAGCTGAAGGCGCCATCTTCGACAGCCTATGCAGCGTCGCCAGCGGAGACCATGAGGCCACCTACGGTATTGCTTTGGACCATCACCTATACAACAACATGAATGATTGCTGGGTCCGACGAGCATCAAAGCCACAGCCACACATCTCGCTTAATGTCTCCATCCACCCACAAGACTATGAAGCTCTAGGATACAAACCAGTCACCACGACACCCAAGTCCATACAGCTACCTGCCATGGCAGACACAGGCTGCCAAAGCTGCCTGGTCAGCTTGAGCATCATCCGCTGCCTCGGATTAAGCGAAGCAGACCTAATCCCTGTCACCACACGTATGCGTGCAGCCAACAACAGCGGCATAAGTATCCTCGGCGCGGTTATCCTACGATTGACAGGCACAACCACACCCGAACAGCACCTTGCGACAAGGCAGATTGCATACGTCACCAACGAGTCAGACCGCCTATTCATAAGCCGGGAGACCTGTCAAGACCTGGGAATCATTTCAGAAAGATTTCCCACCATAGGAGAGACACACTCCCCTCAACACAACCACACCGCCACCAGGTCAGTTGGATCAGCAGACGAAACATGCCAACAGCCCAAACCACAGACATGTGACTGCCCGCAGCGCCAGGCACCACCCCCTAAGCCGACTGTGCTCCCCTTCCCAGCAACAGAGACCAACTGGGAACTCCTACAAGATTGGCTACTCAACTATTACAAGTCCAGCACATTCAACACATGTGAACATCAACAGCTCCCCCTTATGGACGGTCCCCCCATGCGACTCATGGTGGACCCAGATGCAGAGCCTGTGGCCCATCACACCCCAATCCCTGTCCCACTCCACTGGCAAGAGGCAGTCAAAACTGGCCTCGACCAGGACATTGCCCTCGGCATCTTAGAGCCCGTACCAGTCGGAGAGCCAGTGACATGGTGCCACCGCATGGTCGTGTGTCCGAAAAAGAATGGCAAACCACGTCGCACAGTAGATTTCCAGTCACTCAACCTCCATGCTACACGCGAGACCCACCACACTCAGAGCCCATTCCACCAAGCACGCTTGGTACCCCACAACAAGAAAAAAACAGTGTTTGACTGCTGGAATGGATATCACAGCGTTCCCCTACACAAAGACGACCACCACCTCACCACCTTCATCACTCCATGGGGACGATACCAATACAACACCGCCCCCAAGGGATACATCGCGTCTGGGGACGGGTACTCTCGAAGATTTGATGAGATTGTCTCCCACATCCCTGATAAGACCAAATGTATCGATGACACCCTACTATGGGCAGATGACATCACCAGCAGTTTTCACCAAGCGGTCAACTGGCTTGACATATGCGGAAGGCATGGCATAACCCTCAACCCTGACAAGTTTACCTTTGCAGCCGACACAGTTGAGTTCGCAGGGTTTGAGATCACCCTGGACAGTGTGCGCCCATGCGCAAAGTACCTTGATGCCATTCGCCACTTCCCAACCCCAAGGAGCATCACTGACATGCGCTCTTGGTTCGGCTTGGTCAACCAAGTATCATATGCCTTCGCAGCAACTGAACGCATGCATTTATTCCGTGAGTCACTGAAACCTGGGACCCCATTCCGGTGGAACGATGAACTCAACCGACTATTCGAAGAGTCTAAATTAGCTATCATCTCCGACATCGAAGACGGCGTCCGCATCTTTGACAAGTCGAAGCCAACATGTCTGGCCACTGATTGGTCAAAAACTGGCATCGGCTACTGGCTATTCCAGAAGCACTGCCGGTGCCCCTCAACAGACCCCTTTTGCTGCCGCAGCGGCTGGAAAGTAACACTAGTGGGTAGTCGCTTCACCCATTCAGCAGAGTCACGCTACGCCCCAATAGAAGGCGAAGCCTTAGCTGTCGCGGATGCCCTCGACAAGGCGCGTTTCTTTGTCCTTGGCTGCAGTAACCTGATAATCGCAGTTGACCACAAGCCCCTCCTCAAGGTATTAGGTGACCGATCCCTCGATGAAATATCAAACAGTCGCCTCAGAAACATAAAGGAGAAGACACTTCGGTACAGGTTCCGTATGGTCCACATCCCCTGAGTACAACACAAGGCCGCCGACGCCATCTCAAGGCACCCGACTGGCCCCACAAACCCCGACATCCTTACCCTGCCGGATGATATAGCAGATATAGACATTTCAACCATCCAATATTCAGCAAGCCTCATCGGACATCCCTTCCTGGCAAGTCTCCGAACCGAAGGACTGCCCCAAGAATCCTGTTCTTACGACATTGAGAATGAACTGATCTACTCAGCCTCATCAACACTAAGCAACATGGCGGTCACCTGGGAACGTGTCAAGCTAGCAACCACCAGCGACCCAGACCTCCACATCCTGACCACCACCATTGAATCAGGATTCCCGGAGTTCAAGCACCAGCTCCCACCCGCCCTCCAGGAATATCACAGATTCCGCAAACACCTGCACACTGTTGATGGTGTCATCCTCTACAAAGACTGAATCGTCATCCCCACCTCCCTCCGGGAGTTGATCCTGACTGTACTACACTCCGCCCATCAAGGGGTGACATCAATGACTGCCAGAGCAGAGTCGCCTGTATTCTGGCCTGGTATCACCTCTGCCATCACAGCACTGCGAGAGTGCTGCTCTCACTGCAACCGCATGACTCCATCACAGCCCAGCGCCCCACCATACCCCCCAGTGACACCAGCATACCCATTCCAATGCATTTGTGCTGATTATTTTCAGCACAAAGGCGTCAATTACCTACTCGTAGTGGACAGATACTCCAACTGGCCCATCGTCGAAAGAGGACGCGAAGGCTCTGCTGGCCTTATCGAATGCCTCAGACGTACCTTTGCCACATACGGCATCCCAGACGAATGCGCCACCGATGGAGGACCACAGTTCAGTGCACACGCCACCCAGCAGCTTTTGAAAGACTGGGGGGTACACCATCGCCTCTCGTCCGTTGCATTCCCACATTCCAACTGCAGGGCTGAGATAAGGGTGAATAACACAGACCCACAAGGCAACCTTAACACCAACGCATTCCAGCAGGCCATCTTGCAGTACCGTAACACCCCCGACCCAAACACCAAGCTGTCCCCTGCACAATGTGTCTTCGGAAGACCTATCAAGGATTTCATACCTGTCATCCCTGGGCGCTACATCCCACACCCAACATGGCGTGACACCCTCACCTTGAGGGAAGAAGCCCTGAGAAACCGCCACATGCAAGCATCAGAGAGGTGGACTGAGCACACCAAAAGGCTCCCTCCCCTAGCCATAGGGGACCATGTCAGAATCCAGAACCTGACCGGACCCCACCCGACGCAGTGGGACAAGACAGGGGTCATCACGGAAGTCAAACAATTCGACCAATAAATCACACGTGTTGATGGCTCTGGAAGAATGACACTCAGAAACCGCAAATTCCTCCGCAAGTATGTACCAGTCCAGGCCAGACCCCCACCTCGCCTACTAAGTGATGATCTCAGACCTGCAGGTACAACAGTCAAGGCCACACCCTCCACACCAAGACCCCCGACCCCAACAAAGCAGCCTACCAATGCACCCGAACCACCAAACCCAGCAGCCCTGAGCCACAAAAGCAGGGATTTGTGCGATGCACCACAACCCCTTGGAACAGAACCACAACCGGCTGCAACCCCAGGACCACCCGCACCAGTTTTGCCTGAAGCCAGCCCAGCCACAGGTCCCGCTGAGAAGAACGTCCCCGCAGAGAAGAAAGTCCCCTTAGCTTTACGGAGGCTCAGGGACTACAACAAGAAAGGAAAACTTGAACTATGAACTTGCACTATGCACACTGTTATATATACTCCGTTGTTTTGTTATTATCAGTCTTTACCGTCAACTCTATGCACTGTTAAAATTGCAAGGAGCACTAAAGACTTGGGGGGAGATAGAGAAATATGTGGTCAACCTTTATATGCACTGGGACTAGCCCGGTCACGTCATGTCATGTCAAGTAGAGACTGGGACTAGCCCGGTCAAACCTCACGTGTAGTTATTTGTAGTCGTTCATCATTCAGATTTGTTATGCTCGAATAAATCGTCATTTAACAAGGAAATGGATGAACTCTTATCTAAGAAGGAACAACAAAACTCACAGTATAAGTAACCAAAATAGCGGTCGCAGAAGACAGGCAAAGTCACATTTTAAAAGCATATTAAAATAAAAGACGATGCGCGGAATGTTAAAAGTGATCATATGTGTTCAAACACGAATAGAAAAATACATAGAAGAAAACAACTTGTCCCCAAAGTTATCCAGATATACACGCAATCGAATTCCACCAAAAAGTCGTTCCACGTGCCATTGAGTTCACCACAAAATCAGACTTGAAAGCGAAGTTTGTGTAATCGCTAGCTGACAGAAGATTATCAGTGTCACGCGACAAAGGTCAACGCAGCCGATTTCAAAATAAATTTTATGCGACGTTAATCTTCACAGCAATCAAAGAATGCAAGATCAAACTTATCATACTCTTGGCACTATCAAAACACATTCCGGAAATTGAATGTCAATCGTACATGCTGTACAGGGAAAAGAGTGTACACACGCTAGCACGAAAAACACGCAAACTTGAATTGTCTGCTTGGAGCTTGCGTCTTTTACAACCAATGCAAAACAAAATGAAAAACAACGTAAATCCGTATAGATCTTTACAAGTGATGCACGTTTGACTTCGATGATTTAATTCGTCACTTGTTAAATAAAAGCGACAAGAACTTGCACGAACACATTAAACAACGACGTCATCGCTTAAAAAAACAGTCGTGGCCTCATAGGGCCCTTTGATCTTTTTTGAAATCTGTTTTTTTTTAATTTACAAAATTGCATGATAAGATCCAATAATAATGTATGTAAAACAAAGTACATGTACAAGTTTTTATTACAAGTGTCTGTGCCAACTCAGCATGGTGCACAAAACAAGCCGCGACTGAGATTTCAATTTAGAAAGCAAATTGTATTGTGAATTAAGAACAGCACATCATATAATAAACAAAGAAATATAACTATAAATTTATGACTTTTGAAATGAATGACCAACCTGCTCACTGCCACAAGCCAGGGAAAAAAGGAGGGTCTGCTGATTGCATCTGAATTTATGGGTGATTTATTGGAAAGAAAAGTCAATAATCTGATGTTAACTTACCCCTCCTTCTCCATGTTGATGCTGTGCTGCCATCAACATTAGTCGCATGCGTCTTTTGTGATGTTGTAGCTCAATACAGTGCAGTGTTAAGTTCTGTGAGTGTTTGTCAAGTGGAGGCTTAACAGATGCCATAAACTTTGCGGGCAATCTACAATACAAACAAAATATCACATTGGTTACCTGGGTACCAATGGAAAATGAGACCTTGATATTTTAACATGTACTGTTTACATATGCATTGACTAATGCTGCATCAATTGTTCTTACTCAGCAAATGTTATTAATTTGCAACATAATTATATTTTACAAATTATATGTATGGGACAGGGGTACTGGGGCACTACAAGTCTTTATAACTTCTGTCAGATGGGCCACATCTTTTCTTTAATGCCAGCATTCAAGCCAGACCTTTTGATGCTTTTTCAAGGACTTTTCAAGGGCAGTGTGAGCTATGTACATAAACTCATAGCACCTGTTTATTAAACCATGTCATGGCAAAGTCTGCATTGAGCTTACTACCTGAGCAATCCCAGTTTCTGTAGCATTAACAACTAGGAGTATTTCAGTATTTCTACTCCTCCCTAGAAGGGATGCTAGACATCACAGGGTTACCCCCAGCATTTCACCTGTACCCATTTATACACCTGGGTGGAGAGAGGCACTAAAAGAGTAATAAGCGTCTTGCCCAAGAATACAACACAGCATCCCTGGCCAGGGCTTAAACCTGGACCATTTGATCCGGAGTCCAGTGCGCAAACCATTAGGCCACTGTGCCCCCCATTCATAACGTATTTTTACGTAAAGCCTATAATGGCCCATCTGGTGGGTGCTTATCTCTGGTTTCATGAGGACAAAGGGATTAAGTATTCTCCACTTCTCCCCCAGAATTCTGAATAATGTTATACACCTGGGTGGAGAGGGGCAGAGCAAAGTTTCTTCCCAGGGGGGAGGTGGGGGGAGAACTCCCATAAGAAACAAACAGGGATGCTTGCCAGAAATTTTGAATTAAGCCCCTAAAGGAGATCAATGTGGGTATTGCTCAAGCCCCCTGAAAGACACCAAAATACTAAAAATACAATGTATATTTCTACATTTCTTTGCGTGCAGCCCTAAACAAGAACTAGACGGCTAAAAATATTGGCATTTTCCCTGGAACACTCTATGTGAGACCAAAATCTGAATTTTTCACCCCTCAGCAAGACAACAAGTATCCATGTCTCTTTCACATGGGAGTAACCGCCTCCCCCTCCCCCCCCCCCCCCCACCCCCCGGGAGTGTTTTTACTAAGAGCACAACACAAGGATCTTGGCCAGGGCTTGAACTGTACTTCTCAATCCGGAGTCCAGCACACTAACCATACTGGACCAAGGGAGTTGGGCTTTAGATTCTTTACAGCTTCTTATATTGCTCTCTGATGGGTGCTGCACAAGGAGAGCAACCTACTTAAAATCTTTAATATTGAAAGAACTGCTTGTCACCCACAACTACTGGCACTTAACAAACATTTCCCTAGTATGAATTGACTAGGAGTATTAAGTACTATTCCCCTGGATTGTCTCGATGCCAGTCCATTGTGGGTTACTTTCAGCGATTTAGGACATGTCACAACATGTGACCTTTCATGGGAAAACGTACACTAACGACTTTCCATTTGCAAGCCGTTTGGAAGCCGTTCGAAAAAAATTTGCATCCGTTCGAACGGCCTATTCACCCGTTCGGTAGAAACGTCCAACCGTTCGAATGGCTTGGCCACCCATTTGAAAAAAATATCCATCCGTTCAAACGACTTGGTCACTCGTTTGGTAAAAACATCCAACTGTTCGAACGACTTGGTCACCCGTTTGATAAAAACATCCAACCGTTCGAACGACTTGGTCACCCGTTTGATAAAAACATCCAACTGTTCGAACAACCCGATCGCTGGAAACAGCCATCCATTTTAATGACTTGAGTAATCCGTCCAACGACCTGGATCATCCTTTCAGGAAAAAAAGTATCTAGGCGCATACAAGCAGCAGAAGTCGAATGGCTCGTCCGTTCAAATGCCACTTTAATTCAGCGGAAGTGAAATCTTTCTGCCGCAGTGTTCTCTTACCTGACGGAAAATCTGCACAGATGCCAGTGTGTAAACAATTCTCAGGAGCGATAATGTTATACAAATTAAGTATTCCTATCTGGAAAAGAAACAAAACTTCCGAGTCGATGACAAATAAACAAATACTCCACTGTGAAATTGTTTCCCGAAAGGTAAAACATTTCCTGCAATGTCATTGATTCCTTGATCTTCAGTATTTATTCGATAAGGAAAAAGTGTTTCCAAAGTTAAGAAGCAATCTTTTGATGTGTTTCTTTTCATGACTGCATGTTTAAACTTTACCACAAAAAAAATTGTGGAACACGCTGTCACACTTGTTATTGATAGCCGTATCTTGGCGAAGATCAATGAATTTACACACAACCAAACAAGTCGACCGTTCGAACGGCTCGCTTTCCTGTTCGAAATTTTTCATCAGCTGTTAGAATGGCTTGCTTAGCCGCTTGAAAGTTTAATCAGCCGTTCTAAAAGCTTGCTTACCAGGGTGCATTCCGCCTAAATCCCACGCAGAAGATATGCCAAGCGTTTCAAAATTCCATGCCAAGCGCCTGACAAGCGGCCAAAATCCCATGCCAACTCGCCGAGGAATGCTCGCATCACGCCAACGGCTAACCTTGCATCCAGCTTTCTTGCTGCATTTAGTTGTGAAAGAGAGGCCAGAAGACTCTGGTATCTTCTGGTATCGACTTTGCCTCATGTAGTAGTAACTGATAAGACAGCACCAGCAGGGATGAATGTGCAGGCCAGGGTTACGCCAAATGTTGTCTTCATCTCCCGCCGCTGTTCACCAAAAACTCTGATCCCACGCCGGTACGCCACAAAATTTTAAAACCCATGCTGAAGATCTTCGGCGTAACCTACACTAAATGCACCCTGGCTTCCTTACCCATTCGAAAGTTTTCATAAGCCGTTCGAACGGCTTGGCTACTGTTTGAAATTTTTCATCACCCGTTCGAACGGTTTGGTTACCCATTTCAAAAGGCTTGGTGACCCGTTTGTAACCCGTTCGATAGCCGTTCGTTTCACCCATTTAACGGAAAGCCGTTAGTGTACGTTTTCCCTGGCAAGACGTCAGTTGCCGCGCACACTTACTCGAATTTCGTGGCGGATTGAAAAATGTGTCTGCTTTTTTGTCGATAAAATCGATAATCAGTTGAAAATCTTGTGATTATCGACTTTTATCAACAAATTAAACTTGTCGATTGACAAAAAATTGACAACAAATATCGAGTACTATCATCTTATCGACTACGTTTTCAATGATTGACTTTGATCGACATGTTTACGTCCCGTGCACAAGGACAGACACCTACTTAAAAATTATGTTATTGAAAGAACTGCTAGTCAACCACCACTACTGGCACTTTACAAAAATTTCTCTGGTATGATTTGACAAGGAGTATTACGATTTCCCCTTGATTGCTTCGAAGCTAGTCCATTGCGGGTTACTCTCAGCGATTTACCGTCACAGTATGCGCCGAATGTGTGACGGATAGGGCAAGATTGTGTTGTAGGCTGCAGTCTGCAGTGTACAATGAACGCTTTCTCGCACTTACTCGTCTTTGGGTGGAAAGTGTTCCGAGGAAGGTTGATGTAGTCTTGGTACTTCATATTCTGCTGGTTTCAGTTCTGTTATTTCGATGTGGAGACCGGGCGTTTTCGGCATAGGAGGGTCAATTTCTCCCCAATGATCCACAACGCCTGGAGTCGCCGCCATCTTGATTGTCGCTGGCGTAAAAGTACTGGGGGAGGCTAATCAATCTCGTTCCCAGAGTCCACAGGCTCCACGGTCAGCGGTTTAGTCGCCGGGTGAAACTCTGGGGGAATTTTTTACCCCAGAAATCTGGGGTTCCGGTTGTTGTGCGCATGCTTTGCTAGAAAAACGGAAGTGAAATATTGGAAAAAAACCGAAGGCTCAGGAGTCAGAAGAAGTCAAGTGTAGCCTGCGAATACAGCCGCCTCTCATTCGCTCCCGCTACTACGCACGAAACGCGAAGAGAGACGTCTGCGATTCACGGCCAAAAATTCCATACTGATGACGTAAATCTGTCCGGAATCCGGACAGGAGTGCTGATTGGTCAACTAGGTAATTTGCATAATGTATGTGAAATATAACGCCGGGTCAACGCCGGGTGTTATTGTGGACCAAAAGTACACCCGGTGCGGCAGGATAATTTATGAAGATACACCGGAGGAATAACTTACAACTTACATTTCTCTGATTTCTCACTTCATACCTTATTGGAAGACTAAGGCAAGAGTGCCTCATGAACGATCTCAAAGACGTTCAGGAAGGATGCGCCACTGCAGCCAGTTTCAAAACATTTAGATAAATTTTGACACCCGTGGGTTTTATTGATGACACATTTAGTGATTTCACAGCTTGGTTTTTCAAATCTTAGCTAATGTGCAACTCGTATTTATAATAGGGATTTTCGTGACCAAGTTGTCCGCTGTGTATGCGTCCTTGACTGCCTTGAAAGTGTTTGTGTTCAATCAATAATATTATTCAATGAATCTATTCTTCGAGCAGTGAGCTAGCAATGGGCAACTGAAAATGATGACATTAATTATGCGAGACCAACTGCGTGTGTTTTTGTTATATTCCGGAAATCTAATTAGAGGTCAACGTCATCAGTATGGAATTTTTGACCCTGAATCGCAGACGTCTCTCTTCGCGTTTCGCACGTAGTAGCGGGAGCGAATGAGAGGCGGCTGTATTCGCAGGCTAAGTCAAGTGGATCAACGCTTTTATGGGTGATCTAAAGGCTCCTTTGAAGAAAAAATAGCTCAACGGAAAAACTGCGATAAAGCAATAGCGCTGTTTGAAAGCAAAACATGCACGTCAGATTGGTTCACAAATCGTGTAAGCTTCCAGATCTGGAGGACAAACGTAAACAAAGGGAGTTGTAATGCCAAGATGTGGACGTATATTGGCAGAAAACGAATATATTTTGGCTCTCGAAGAAATCCACGAGGGAGGGGTAAACTTGTTAGATTCTCAGTAACTTTCGCTGGGTGTATGCGCGTCGCCAAAGTGACGTCACGAACAAAGGAGCGCGAAGCTTTCAAGTGATTTCGAAAATGGCGCCCTTGCCTTCGCAAAACAACAACTTTTCAAGTTACATACATACATACATACATACATACATACATACATACATACATACATACATACATACATACATACATACATACATACATACATACATACATACATACATACATACATACATACATACATACATACATACATACATACATACATACATACATACATACATACATACATACATACATACATACATGATTTATTTGATAAAGCAGGTTACAGATCAATTGGCAAGACGTTAAGTCCTGATGTGGACCTGCACTATCTAAGATAATAAATTACATTGATTTACATTGATTAATTACATTGATAAATTACATTGATTTTCTCCTCTCGTGTACCTTCCAAGTGTTTTGTGTTTGGTCAGGAAAGATTTTCTACGATTTCTTTTTCGAAAGGGGTGAGTGACTTATAACTGTAGGTTAAAATAACTTCGTAGAGGAGGTTTGAAGAGTTTTGGCCATATTCCGTAAGTGGGAATTTGTGTCGGAAAATTTTGGTTGTTTGCACAGGAAAATCGCTTTTTCTCGAAGTAGATTTCACATGGAAACTTGAAATTTGGCTCAATAATTGGCTACATCTATAGAAAGAAAGTGACATTGAACTTAATTTCGAGAATGTTACAGAAAAAATGATCAGTCCGTTTTAGTGTCTTACATTGATTTCCTCGAATGGGAAATTGCGATGGAAAATTTTGGTTGTTCGCACAGAAACATCGCTTTTTTGCAAAATCGATCAAGCATGAAAACATGAAATTTGGCTCTGTAATAGGCTAGTTCTATAGAAAGAAAGTGCCATTTATTTCAATTCCGATGAGGTTACAGAAAACATGATCACTCCATTATAGTCTCTTACATTAATTTCCTCGAGTGGGAAATTGTGTTCGAAAATTTTGGTTGTTCGCACAGTAAAATTATCTTTTCTCGACATCGATTAAGCATAGAACCTTGAAATTTGGCTCAATAATAGGCTATTTCTATAGAAAAAACGTTAAACTGAAATTAATTCCGAGCAAGTAACAGAAAAAATGATCAGTGCATTCAAGTCTCTTATTGACTGTAAAACAGGTAGCTTTGCCCACGTGCTGTATTGTTTTATCTTGTTATTGGCATTATTGTGAAGAAATACAATTCATTGAAAATCAGTCATTGGGTAATTCAATTTTTTTAGCTGCACCCCAAGCGTATTAAAAGTTGGTTGGGGGTTGGGGGCTCAGGATTTATTTATTCAAAAGAACAGTGAAAAGAACCCACGAAATGTAGAGGTATTATTTTTTTCACACAAAGGTGCTTTGATTACCCTAAATCATCTAGGTAGTCAACCAAAGAACCTAAATCAGCTAGTTGGTAATATACAAAGGCATATTTTTTGATGTGATAACAATATATGATGACATCATTTTTCTATGGTTGTTCTTCTTGTAGGGGGGGGGGGGGGGGGGGGACAAACCTCTATACATGTATGTATTGCAGTCTTCCGTAATAACACAAGGGGTTTTGAATGTTCCATGTTTCAAAACTTTTATTATTATAATTGCAAATGACATTGTTTCTTTTTTTTATTTCACCCTTTGCTGTGAGTCATGAAGGGGGTACCAAATCCCAGCCTAATAAATATTTTTGGTCCAGATCCCAAATCTGAATATACCATTCTCAATGTTTGGTTGCAAACTGATACGCATAACTGCATAAGAAATTAAAAGCACTGTTCAGTGCCATTTGGATACACACAAATTATGAATTCCACATAAAACTGTTATCTCGTCAGAAACTCTACCACCACCATCTTATCGTAGACATCTTGCAATCATGTATCCTGCGTGGCTGGCGTTCAAAGGGGAAGAAGGAAGGGAGTTCAAACGCGATGCGCGAGGTGCGAGGAGAGAGCGCGAAGAAGGGGGAATAGAGGTTTCCCTTCCCCTTCCCCCTTCTCCGATCACACTCTCTCCTCGCACCTCGCACATCACGCTCGAACTCCCCTTCTCCTTTCCCTTTGAATGCTGGCCACCCAGGCTAACATTCATCCTATTATCTCTGAAAGAAAATGGTAGGTCCAAAAGTAGTAAAACCCTGAACACAATGCTAAAAGTTCGATTATAAGCTTACATACAGCTGATAGATCACATTTTCTTCTAGTAAGCCTCAGCTCTACCGATCTGTTCGAACTACAATTGCTTCATGGTCTGTCCTTTATACTAGTTTCTTGACTTGAGAGGGATTTCATATTTTCAGTATGGGAAAGATAGTGTTATGGGCTGGATATTTTCTCTGATTTATACAGATAACAATTCATTTGCAGGCGATGTGATGAATGTTCATACTTTTTGTTGTTGGACATTGAACTAATAAATCAGAAGCATATCACCTAGAAAAGGTGATTCGCTTCTGACTAAATTTACTGATGGTAACTGATAGCATTTCTTTTCTGGATGATGGAACTTTAAGAGGACCAGTATATCATTTTAAGAGGAGTTGCTTTTTTTTAAAAAGTTCAGTATTATTTTAAAGTGCTAATGGCAATGATAAATGATTCAGGGGGTAAGAATGTTTATATAGATGATGTCATAATGTAAAGGATGGAATGTGAAGGTAACAGTGTTTATGAGTGAGGTTTTTGGAGATGTTTTTATCATTTATTCTGCTCATACAGTGTGGTCACCAAGGTCGTTGAATGCTTACATATTTTCTCTTTCCAGGTCCAGTTATGGGGTAATAGGTAAGGGGTTAATGCAAACTTTAAATTGTTGTTAGTACTAAGAAAAGGTTTTTATTTACTTTCAGATGTGCAACCGCACAATGGGAGAGTAGTACAACATGTACAGTTGAAGGCCAGCAATATTCAAAAACCTCTGTTAAAGAACAGATATTTTACTGTGATGCAGATGATAGTGAGAGCATAATTTGTCTCCACCATGCTCTGTACTGGAATAAATAACAGTAGTCAATAAAGCCCTAGTTACCTTATGATATGAGATTAGTGATTTTACCTATTAAACATGCTGTTCAATGACATGCATTTAAGGTGATTCCCTTGAAATAGAACTGCTCATAGATTTCCAACGAAACTTTGCCAGTTGGTTGTTTACCTTAAGGGAAGTTAACTTTTGAAATTGGGAATGGGGGGGTCAACGTATTTGTTTAGGAGCAGGAAGCCCTTGTATTTGCCATATAATTCCTTATATTTCCTCTCCGAGTACTGGCAAAGTACATGTTTTCGGTGATAATTGTATTATTCTGCCATAAAATTGATCTGTATTCATTTTATAGACAGAATTATTTTAGACAGAATTTATTAATTTGATTGCTACTTTCGAACTAAGAGAAGAAAATGATAATATGCACAAATTTTGCGTGCTTTGTTATATTCCTATAATAGCTTCAAAGGTAGATTGCATTACACATAAATGTCGCAGAGTACACTACTGAGTTAGGAATTCACGCAGGTTGTTTAGCTTAGATTTCTCTTTGGGACAATATAAGTACATACGATCTGCTCACAGAATGGGACTGTTGTGTACAAGATATAAAACAATGATTGAGTTCCCTCTATTACAAATTTATAGCAGGATATTTGTAAAGAAAGCAAATTGAAAATACTGCACATTCCTCACTTTGTTTTTAGTTTCTCTGTAGCTGCTATACAGTAAAAACCCGCGAGTAAGAACCTTACAGGGTTAGGTTAGGGTTAACCCCAAACCCACCCTTACCCCCTCACACCTATTAACCAGGTAGTCCTTCTGGGGTCCTGACGAGAAGAGGACTATTTGTTGTTCTTTTGGAATGGTATGGAAAACCCCTAATAGTTAGCTCACTAAGTTCCATAAATATTTTATCACCTTATAGCGAAATGCCAATAGTAATCTATTCCCAGTGGGCGCTCGCTTAACAAAGGCCTGAGGACTCGAGAGTTGAGTTACGGGACATGCGAGTCCGCAGGCGCAGAGGCGTAGGACTGGACCAAGATGAGTGCAAAATGAGGGGAGGGGGAGGGAGGGAAAAACAATCGTACAAGCGCAGATAAACGGGCGTAGACCAACCCTCCTCCCCAATTACCGTAAGATCGGTTCGACTCCACAGGAATCCAAAATTCTTCAGCGCTTGCTGCTAAACTGGACAGATTCATCTGCACATGTGTTTATTTATTATATACAGAAAGCTACTCCCAAGCGAGATAACCAAACACACGCCTGAATTTGAATAATCTCGCTAGTCATTGGCCAGAATAGAGCCCTGTGTTGCGCGCGTGAGCACTGAGAATAGCAGTAAAACTAATGATTTGTTGCAGAAAACAAAGAAAACTAAAAAATGGAAAGGAAAGAAATTAAGGAAAGTGAAAGAAGTAAGCAAGAAGAAAAAGGCACAAAGACACAAGTTGACCGAGAAAATGAGAGAAGTTCTGAAAATGAAAAAAGAAAACAAAAACAAAAGAAATACACTTATCAAAAAGACCATCCGGGCTAAACAATTAGCCGCTCAATTAACTCTAATGTCATTGAACAGAATTAACAAATTTGACAAGAAAGATCCACCAACTTTTCCAAGGTCTCATTTAAAGCAACCTCCTTGTTAACAAAACAATTATTTATTAAAAGACATCAATCAAATATATGAGATTAGTGTATTTTTATTAAAAGCATTCACTTTCAACTTTCAAAGAAAAGAAAAGATCAAAATGACCTGTTTTTTTTCCTTGGTAACCACCAAGCCTAGTCTTTAAATGTCATACTATCCAGCTTGTAGGCACGTGACGTCTTTCAACAGTACCTACATTCAAAACCTAAAAAAGAAGAAAAGATCTACTCAAAAACATAATTAAAAGGTTATCATAATTCTTAGAAGGTTTATGCAGATATACCCTACATCTAAACAAGCAAATCCACCGATTCATAAAAATGAAAACCCTAAGCCAAGCAAACTCAACCATAAATAATAGTAACAGCCCAAAAGGAGATGAAGTCTAACAGCAAGTAGAGCCCAATAGGATTTTGTGGCTAAAACACAGTAAATAAAGTCCACCCCCCGGGTACCTAAAACACATCATTAACACCAATATGTGTGAATTTACTGCTGGCTCACCTATCACTCCATAAGGACTACTAGTATTAAGAAAATTTATCTCAATCCATATGCAGGACCCTTTCCTGGCCTTTTGGTGCAACAAAACCCTGAAAACAAATAAGTTATAAATGTTGACAAGTAACCGGTCAAACTATATATATATGAATATATGGATGGTCCATATGCTTCTGAAAATTTGAACATTGAACTGCCACTGAGGGCTGTTTCCAGCGATTCCAGATCTATGCCCTGCCCAATGAGTTCTTATCTCTCCAGGCCCCAAGGCCTCCTAACCAACTTGTCCTGGGAATGGTCAATCACATAATCCCGAACAACAACACGGAACCAATTCCATTACTTTAAACAGGGTAGTCAGTGAATCCTTAAACAAACCTAACCTTACATTTCTCCTAGTTAAAATGAACTCCTAGTTAAAATGGAATACCTTGCCAGATGTTTTAAAGAATATATGGTCTTTGGAGATGTTTAGAAAGAAATTGAAAATTTTCGTGCTTAATCAAAATATTGATTATAAGATAAATTTTAACTCATTATGTTTATTACAGCTGCTTTGTGGACACAGATTTATATGGCCACCATATGTTATAAAATGTTATTGTTGAGTTATGTTATATAATTAGGGGGATCTCCTTAGAAAAGCTTGCATGAGCTTGCTGGGATCTCCTGCTACTCTAAAATGTTATTTATTATGTATCACACTGATGTAATAGATGAGTAGCAAATAAAACAATCGAATTGAATTGAATTGAAAGGTTCAACTTCTCCTGCATGTGTATTTTCAAACGCTTTTATTTTTTAAGTTTTGAAACAAGTCGAGGTCAAAACTAGAGGTTAGAAAACATAAACAGAAAAACTCACAGAACACATCAAAACCGAACGTGCTTTGTACAACCAAGAATCATTATACATGTAGAACAAATCCGAATACATCATGCTTCGAATTGCAAAAAAGCAGCCATGATGCATCCTGCCTTTCCAAACATCACTATTTTGCATAATGCGTACAGACTTTTTCTGCTTTGAACCTAAACTTCGCCTTTATATTACATAACATGACTGTTAGATGACTTAGGCATGTAGTTTAACTGACTGGAAAACTACGCAATTTGACTAACTCAGGTCTTATATGTATAAAACTTAATAAAAATGAGTCGTGGAGATATTCTGGCTCTGTATATGACACTCAATGAATGAGACTTACGTGGACTGATCATTTTTTCTGCTACCTGATCAGAAATGACTTCAATGGCAATTGATTCCTTTATGAATAGCCTATCCCTGAGCCGAGTTTCAAGTTTCCAAGAATTATCGATTTTGAAAAAAATCGATTTTCCTGTGCGAACAACCAACATTTACGGGCACCATTTCCCACTCGAGGAAAATGACCAAAAATCTTCAAACTTTCTGTATCAGGTTATTTTCACAAACAGATCTAAATCACTCACCTTTACTGAAAAAAAAATCGTAGATAATCTTTCCTCTCCAAACACAGGACACCTGGAAGGTATATGAGAGGAGAAAATCAGCTTGAAATGTTGTTATTTTGCGAAGGCAAGGGCGCCATTTTCGAAATCAATTGAAAGCATCGCGCTCTTTTGTTCGTGACGTCACTTTGGCGACGCGCATACACCCAGCGAAGACAGCGAATCTGACGAGTGCATCCAAGAGTGCATCCCTCCCTCCTGGGTATATACTTCATGGCTGAATGCCATGAGTGCATTGAGTATCATAATGAATTGTGGGTATAAACAACTTGAATGTATAATTAATCTGTTTTCGTTTCGCTTACTTCAAATACTTCACTTACTTTTCTTACTTGCCTTACTTCACTTACTTGGCTTACTTCACTTAGTTGCCCTACTTCACTTACTTGCCTTACTTCACTTACTTGGCTTACTTCACCTACTTGGCTTACTTGGCGTACTTCGCTTACTTGGCGTACTTCACTTACATGGCGTACTTCACTTACTTGGCGTACTTCACTTACTTGGCGCACTTCACTTACTTCGCTAACTTGGCGTACTTCACTTACTTGGCGTACTTCACTTACTTCGCTTACTTGGCTTACTTGGCTTACTTGGCGTACTTCACTTACTTGGTTTACTTGGCTTACTTGGCGTACTTCGCTTACTTGGCGTACTTCACTTACATGGCGTACTTCACTTACTTGGCGTACTTCACTTACTTGGCCTACTTGGCGTACTTCACTAACTTGGCTTACTTGGCTACTTCACTTACTTGGCTTACTTGGCGTACTTCATTTACTTGGCGTACTTGGCTTACTTCATTTACTTGGCGTACTTGGCGTACTTGGCGTACTTGGCTTACTTGGCTTACTTGGCGTACTTCATTTACTTGGCGTACTTGGCTTACTTCATTTACTTGGCTTACTTGGCGTACTTGGCTTACTTGGCTTACTTCACTTACTTCGCCTACTTGGCGTACTTCACTAACTTGGCTTACTTGGTTTACTTCACTTACTTGGCTTACTTGGCGTACTTCATTTACTTGGCGTACTTGGCTTACTTGGCGTACTTGGCTTACTTGGCTTACTTGGCGTACTTCATTTACTTGGCGTACTTGGCTTACTTCATTTACTTGGCTTACTTGGCTTACTTCACTTACTTGGCTTACTTGGCGTACTTCATTTACTTGGCGTACTTGGCTTACTTCATTTACTTGGCTTACTTGGCGTACTTGGCTTACTTGGCTTACTTGGCGTACTTCTCTTACTTGCCTTACTTGGCGTACTTGGCTTAATTACTTGGCGTACTTCACTTACTTGGCGTACTTCAGTTACTTTGCTTACTTGGAGTACTTCACTTACTTGGCTTACTTCACTTACTTGGCGTACTTCACTTACTTTGCTTACTTGGCGTACTTCACTTACTTGGCTTACTTCATTTACTTGGCGTACTTGGCTTACTTGGCGTACTTCATTTACTTGGCTTACTTGGCGTACTTCGTTTACTTGGCTTACTTGGCGTACTTGGCTTACTTCATTTACTTGGCTTACTTGGCGTCCTTCACTTATTTGGCTTACTTCACTTACTTGGCGTACTTGGCTTACTTGGCGTACTTCATTTACTTGGCTTACTTGGCGTACTTGGCTTACTTCATTTACTTGGCTTACTTGGCGTACTTCACTTACTTGGCTTACTTGCCGTACTTCACCTACTTGGCTTACTTTGCGTACTTTAGTTACTTGGCTTACTTGGCGTACTTCACTTACTTGGCTTACTTGGCTTACTTCACTTACTTGGCTTACTTTGCGTACTTCACCTACTTGGCTTACTTGGCTTACTTCATATACTTGGCTTACTTGGCGTACTTCACTTACTTGGCTTACTTGGCGTACTTCACTTACTTGGCTTACTTCACTTACTTGGCTTACTTCACTTACTTGGCTTACTTCACTTACTTGGCTTACTTCACTTACTTGGCTTACTTTGCGTACTTCACCTACTTGGCTTACTTGGCTTACTTCATATACTTGGCTTACTTGGCGTACTTCACTTACTTGGCTTACTTGGCGTACTTCACTTACTTGGCTTACTTGGCGTACTTCACTTACTTGGCTTACTTCACTTACTTGGCTTACTTCACTTACTTGGCTTACTTCACTTACTTGGCTTACTTTGCGTACTTCACCTACTTGGCTTACTTCACCTACTTGGCTTACTTGGCTTACTTCATATAGACTCATATACTTGGCTTACTTGGCGTACTTCACTTACTTGGCTTACTTGGCGTACTTCACTTACTTGGCTTACTTCACTTACTTGGCTTACTTTGCGTACTTCACCTACTTGGCTTACTTGGCTTACTTGGCGTACTTCACTTACTTGGCTTACTTGGCGTACTTCACTTACTTGGCTTACTTGGCGTACTTCACTTACTTGGCTTACTTGGCGTACTTGGCGTACTTGGCTTACTTGGCTTACTTGGCGTACTTCATTTACTTTGCTTACTTCGCTTACTTGGCGTACTTCAGTTACTTTGCTTACTTGGAGTACTTCACTTACTTGGCGTACTTCACTTACTTAAATCGAAAAGGGAATTTCTCCAAATATATGCCTATTTCCTTGGAAGGTAGGATTTTTAGGCAGTTGGCATTTGTTGAATTACAAGGATTTCTTTCAAAAATTGTGAACATATCGATGACGTTATGTTTGCTTTATGTTTCAATAGGGCGTAAGTTGAAAGTCGAAACATCTTCGGATTTTCCCCGGACATTTTCGACAAACTTCGTTAATTTTCAGATTTGCCCTTATGGCCTTCGGTCAACACTCGGACAATCTTTGGAGATCTTCGGTCTAGAAATTGCTCAAAATGCAACAAGTTCCTCTAAAGGAAAAAAGTTGCTTCAAAGGAGCAATGTCACGGTATATTAAGTATTTTTCTGACTCCTCTAAAGTTGAAGGAAACTTCAAAATAATTGTTGTCTAACATAGAAAAACAACATAGATGTAATAAAAAGGCGAAAATAACCAAGAATGGTTTTGACTGATTAAGATTAAGACATGTTTGTAACGAAATATTTGAAAAACATTGCAATTTTTTTTTCGAAATGTGTTGTCCGTAACGTATCTCCTAAGAGAAAAGAGTTGCTCGAATATGTAAAGTTGCCAAAAAGTTGCCGAGCAACTTGTGGAAAACCCTTACCCAATGGTATTCTGTGAAGTCAGCCTTTTCTTGGGAAACTAATTAATATTCCTTTAATTAATAATTAAGATATTTCTTTCGTTTAAAGCCATTGAAGCTGTCTTAAAATTATGTTCATTTCATCACATTAGACAAATAGTTTTCGATTTTTTAGAAGATATTTTGGTCGCATAGTCCATGGTTTATGCTGGGTCAACGATTCTTCAATCAGATAGGTTGTATACTCATTATCCTAAAGACTCGTGTGTATATCGAGAAATGACAAGTGACTCGAAAGCTTTGCATACCCAGTAAATACACAGCTATCATGTAATGACTTGAATAAGTCGGCTGCGGCGCTTAGAGCGATTTTCATTTGAGTGGTGAAAGTAATTCGCGTTATTTGCTTTGGTTTTGCACTATTTTGCTTAGTGATTGGTCTCAAAATCTCCCGCCACCTTGTCATCCAATCAGAACTAGAACCAAAACCAATGGCGAGCTTCACGTTAGATGTATTTGCTTCGAGTTTGATTGGTTAGATGGATTGCGTCGTCTGTGTTTGGCTAGAGTGTAAACTCTGGGGTTGGTTGAGAGCGGTGTTCTTTTGAGTGTCGAAAGTATGTTGCGTTTGCTTTGGGTTTGCATTACTACGCTTAGTGATTGGTGTAAAAATCTCGCGCCACTTTCTCAGCCAATCAAAACTGAAACCAAAACCAATCGTTTCTCACTCGCGCACGTTTTCCCGCGCTTGGTGCTGGCTACATGTATTCGCCCCGCGTTTTGTTTGGCTCACTGGATTCTCTATGTTCTTTGTGATTGGCCAGAGTAATAACTTCGCTTTTGGTTTTACGACACTCAATAGGCCATTTCCGAGTCACCCTTTGCCTCTGTTCCAAAACGAATCTACGTGCGAAACCGTTCATATGAAAATGTTTTTCACCTTCACGTCCATTTTCATGCAAATCAAAGTCATTCTCATTTGAATGGGTTCGTAAGAAGACTCGTTTTGAAACTGAGGCAAAAGGCAACTCGGAAATGGCCTATTGAGAACTACTCTACGACACAATTGAAAATTGCTCTTTTACTAAATTTCTCGCTCCTAAATGCTGCGTTTATTTGTGGAGGGTGCTTGTTTAAGATTTGGAGTGACAAAGAGATCTATCTTTCTACTATGATCAAAAAGTTAATTGTCTTTTTCTTCTGATTTCGAAACCATGTATATCGAACAATCCAACCGATAACTGAATTTACAGAAGAAGGCCTTATATTTAAAATTAAATTAATTTCAACTTTTAGAAAGAGGAACAATATTTTTAAGTCTGTTTCGATGTAACAGACATCTTAGTCAGTTACAAAGGGTATTTGAATTTGAGGATTTAATTGTCCGCCATTACTAACTTCTAAATTTTGAGGGAACTTGAATGAGGATAAAGTGATGTCATGCTGTATTCACTTACTGGCCTTAGAATGTAGTGTGTGTGCGTGTGTGTGTGTACAAGGCTGATTTTAGTATGCAGCACGGGGGTTTGGGGCTTTCAAACTCTCAAACTTTTTTTGCATACTTAATAATCTAGACTGTTCAAAGCTTCTCCATTTTACAACGCAAAAAGAGCGCGAGCGTGAGCCCGAAGGAAGGGGGCGGGGCGGCGCGCCCCTACCGAAAAACCCTCACACCCTCGCTCCTTCCGTTTTGCGCTGGCGTCAAATTCTCTCTCGCCGTTCTCATCGCGCGCTCATCGATCAAAAAAATATGAAAAAAATAGAGGGCTGTGAACAGTCACACAATTGGAAACTTGTGAGTGTATGACGACATTTTCTTCTTTATCAGGGTTTCTGAGCAAGGTCGGTTTTGAACATTGCACTCTATGCAAACAGTCAGCGACTGATGAAAATTAAAACTAAACAATTCACCAGTAAGTAATTGTTTGAATGTTCCATTCTCATTGTCTTGTGGAAAAGATGCGATTTAGAGCAGAAAATAATGCGTTTCGTGAATTAATAATAAACATGCAACAATCTCTGCATGCTCATTGACTGAGAGCACGCCAGTTAATCCAAAAGAGTGCAGAAAGCTGAAATTGAGTGCAGAAAGATGAAAATAAAACGATTGATAGGAAAGTCGGAAAGCTCGCCAAAACAAACAAAATAGCCGTTACTGTGGGAGGGTTTTAAAGAGCAAACTAAAATCGAGCAAAAACATTTAACTAATGCAAAAGTTGACCGAGTTGACTAAAATTAAATATATGAATATATGAAATTCTTATATTTGAACTGTGGATGAAGAGAAAAAAGGAAGAGAATAACCTGGCAGTTGGGAAAAGAAAGCGTGAAACAATCCCGGCAAGCATGATATTTTTCAGGCTTTCTTTTTTCGACTGCCTAAGTTGCGTTAATAACTGCCAGGTACCTCGCTTTAATGGAAGTTATAAGAATACAAACCAAATTACTAACAACTGGACGTTTGTGCAGCATAACTGAAAGCTGAAAATCAAGGATTTTCTTGCGCAACAGCTAGTAAAGCTTAAAGAATATTACGAGCATGAATTGGAGTTGCACATTTCAGCCCGTACAAATACAGTATAACTGAATGAGGATAAGAGCAACTGATAATGCATGACAGAGAGCTTTTAAATTCTAAATCGGTAATGTTTTGAAAACGAATCAAAAACATAAGCAACCATTGGCTCTCATCCACATGCAGTGAGATTTTTGTATGCCGAGTAGGCCAAGTAGGTAAAGTAAATTAAGTAGGCCAAGTAACACCAAGTAAGTGAAGTACGTCAAGTAAGCCAAGTAAATGAAGTAAGCAAAGTAAACCAAGTAAGTGAAGTAAGCCAAGTAAATGAAGTAAGCCAAGTAATTGAAGTACGCCAAGTAAGTGAAGTAAGCCAAGTAAGTGAAGTACGCCAAGTAAGTGAAGTACGCCAAGTAATTGAAGTACGCCAAGTAAGCCAAGTAAGTGAAGTAAGCCAAGTAAGTGAAGTACGCCAAGTAAACCAAGTAAGTGAAGTAAGCCAAGTAAGTGAAGTACGCCAAGTAATTGAAGTACGCCAAGTAAGCCAAGTAAGTGAAGTACGCCAAGTAAGCCAAGTAAGTGAAGTAAGCCAAGTAAGTGAAGTACGCCAAGTAAGTGAAGTAAGTGAAGTAAGCCAAGTAAGTGAAGTAAGCCAAGTAAGCCAAGTACGCCAAGTAGGTGAAGTACGCCAAGTAAGTGAAGTAAGTGAAGTACGCCAAGTAAGCCAAGTAAGCCAAGTAAGTGAAGTACGCCAAGTAAGTGAAGTAAGTGAAGTAAGTGAAGTAAGCCAAGTGAAGTAAGCCAAGTTAGCCATGTAAGTGAAGTACGCCAAGTAAGCCAAGTAATTGAAGTAAGTGAAGTACGCCAAGTAAGCCAAGTAAGTGAAGTACGCCAAGTAAGCCAAGTACGCCAAGTAAGTGAAGTAAGCCAAGTACGCCAAGTAAGTGAAGTACGCCAAGTACGCCAAGTAAGTGAAGTAAGTGAAGTAAGCCAAGTAAGTGAAGTACGCCAAGTAAGTGAAGTAAGCCAAGTAAGTGAAGTACGCCAAGCAAGTGAAGTAAGCCAAGTAAGCCAAGTACGCCAAGTAAGTGAAGTACCCCAAGTAAGTGAAGTAAGTGAAGTAAGCCAAGTAAGTGAAGTACGCCAAGTAAGCCAAGTACGCCAAGTAAGTGAAGTACGCCAGGCAAGTGAAGTAAGCCAAGTAAGCCAAGTAAGCCAAGTAAGTGAAGTACGCCAAGTAAGCCAAGTACGCCAAGTAAGTGAAGTACGCCAAGCAAGTGAAGTAAGCCAAGTAAGTGAAGTACCCCAAGTAAGTGAAGTAAGTGAAGTAAGCCAAGTAAGTGAAGTACGTCAAGTAAGTGAAGTAGGCCAAGTAAGCCAAGTAAGTGAAGTAAGCCAAGTAAGTGAAGTATGCCAAGTAAGCGAAGTACTCCAAGTACGCCAAGTAAGTGAAGTAAGTGAAGTAAGCCAAGTAAGTGAAGTAAGGCAAGTAAGTGAAGTACGCCAAGTAAGCCAAGTAAGTGAAGTACGCCAAGTAAGTGAAGTACGCCAAGTAAGTGATGTAAGCCAAGTAAGTGAAGTAAGGCAAGTAAGTGAAGTAAGGCAAGTAAGTAAAGTAAGTGAAGTATTTGAAGTAAGCGAAAACAGATTAATTATACATTCAAGTTGTTTATACCCACAATTCATTATGATACTCAATGCACTCATGGCATTCAGCCATGAAGTATATATCCTCCTCCTGCTCCCTCCTGAAGAAATCTTTCGAGGAAGGCCAGTGCGACTAAACCGCTGACCATGGAGCCTGTGGACTCTGGGAACGAGATTGGTGGACTCTGGGAACGAGATTGGAGATTGGAGGCTATCCCTAATATTAATACTAAGGACTTTAAGATACACTACGGCGAGGCGCTACTACGGCTACAGGAAGTAAAATTTCACACAAGATAAGACACTACGCATGTCAGTCGGTCGAGTCCGGCCGTAGCGTGAAATCTGACTACCTGAGCTAGGAGGTTTTACCGTAGTGGCTAGTACGTGGGTTTAATTCGCTGCTCTGTCCTTTTTCTACGAATTTCTCAGCAGTTTCAGAGTTCCAACGCAAAATGTATCCTTTGAAGTCAACTTCAGTCGAATATTTGTTGAGTTTATCGCTCATACGCTTGTAAATTTTCAATTGAATTCGTTTGATGAAAGCGTCGGCATAGCGAAGATAAACATTCTTCTACAGCGCGATCTGTTTAAAGTTAAAAGCTTGCTTTGAGAGTTCAGGGAAGATGCACTTTATCTGGATAAGTACCCGATAATTTTTTTGCTTCTGTGAGTGCTGGTATCTTTTAGCTTTTAACTAGATATTCTTTGAGATATTCGTCTCTTTCAAATTATACACATTTCATTAATCAAATTCTGAAATTTTTATCGTTTTAGAAAGTGTATAGCATAAGCTTTCGTTCAGAACTAATCTGTTGGACCTACCAAAGCAAACAATAACAATCTCTCTTTAAGCGAGGCCATTCGGCTGTAAGAAACTAAATAAAAGTGACCTTCTATTCCTTAGACTGTGCTTCTTTGTAGTTTGTTTTGCTTCTTTAATACTGCTTCTTACAGGACAACTCGGATTAATATTAATCCGTGGATTATAATAATAATAGATTATAATAGGCTTATTATAATCCGGTAATAGATTATTATAATCCAGTAATAGATTATTATAATCCAGTAATAGATTATTATAATCCGGTAATAGATTAAGGCACGGCAAAAAATTGGAAGGATTAGATTATTATTAATAATATAATCCAGTTTAATATTAATCTCTATTATAATCGAGATAAAATTCCCGTGAATGTTCGGAGATACTGATATACAGCTCCAATGACAGACACACTGCAGACATGACACATGACTGACGGGACATAACAGTGACCACATCAGTCACATGACGATTACTTGCATATGCTAGAGCTGGTAGATACCACGATGTTGACCCTAGAAGTAAATGAATAGGAGCAAGCACCTCTTTGATCTTTAAGGCGGGACTTAACCTAAAATTTGCACCTTTTTGCAATGATTTGTAACTTCTAAGGGTTTCATTCAAACCATACAAAACCATATATCAAAGACGGCAACAAACCAACACGTATACCATTTATAACGACTTTTAATCCATCACTTCCTCGCATTTCTTACATCATCAAAAAACATTATCATTTACTGCTCTCCTCTAACCGCTGCAAAAACGTTTTTCAGCAACAGTTGCCTGTTGTTGCCTTCAGGCGTTCTCCTAACCTTCGTGACTTACTTGTTACAGCCAAACTTCCTTCTAATTCTACTAATCCCCATCCCCAACTCCCTTCCGGTTCTTTCCGTTGTGGAAAAAACTGCGCCACTTGCCCCTACATTTCTGACGGCCTTACTACATATACCTTCTTTTCTACTAATGAAACGCGCCACATTAATTCTAACTTGACCTGTGACACTAAAAACCTCATCTACATGATTCAATGTAACCGCTGTAATTTACAATAAATAGGAGAGACTAAACGACGTTTAAAAGACCGTTTTAATGAACACCGCCGTACCATAGATAACCCTAACACTAAATCTAAACCTACCACAGTTGCGCAACATTTCCTATCCTCTCCTAACCACACTGCTAATGACATGCAACTAATCCCCATCGAAAAAGTCTTTTCAAACAGGGACTCAATCCGTAAGGCCAGGGAAGCCTTTTTAATCTTAAAAGGCAGGACAATTGATCCCGAAGGTCTTAACATTCGCGAAGAAACATACTGATTTATTTATCTGTACTGTATTATCAGCTATTTTATTATTTTTAGTTTTTTTTTTTACTTTATTTTTATTTCATTCTACACTGTCAATTTCATTACCTTTACGTATTTCCGGTATTACGCAAAATACCGCAATCACTACATATAAAACCCTTCCCAATGTAATTTCCCATTGTACCTGAAGAAGGCTGGTTTGGCCAGCCGAAATATAGTACACAAATTTAAAACCTTTCTACGTTGTATCGGTTTCTGCTTTTTTATAGTCTTCATTTTTCTATTTTAAACCGATCAGATCATTATTGATCCAACGTATACCAGTAGGATCATCGTCCACGGTTGCTTGCTTGTTTAAACATTATTATAATAATCTATTACCGGATTATAATAATCTATTACTGGATTATAATAATCCATTACTGGATTATAGTAATCATTAAGATTAATATTAATGCGATTAATATTAATCCGAGTTGTCCTGTTCTTACACTAAATTTGGCAGACTGCCGAGACGTACTCTCCCCCAGACCTTTCCGGTCATTTTAAAGTCCCTACTTAGGCCACAACGGCCACGAACAAATCTGTTACACTGTGACGCCTGGCGAAATTCTTTCTCGCGTGATATATCTGAGATCGTGAAATGTGAGGAAGTCGATTTCTGTTCTAGCGTTTCTTTTTTTTTGCCATGATCAGTGACCTAACCTAACATGGACTCCGTGAAAACTGTCAACAACGAAAATTCACCCCTTCTTCACTCGTCGAGGCCGTCTTACTACACGAGTCTATCGCAAGAGGAAACGATTCTTGGACTTTCCAGGTCAAAAGAATTGTCCGCAAAGTACAGGCTGTATGGCAGAAGATGGTATATGCTACTTGTGCTATTTGTCCTGAATGTCTCTAATGCAATGGTGAGTTGTTGTAGAGAAACTGATTAAATAGGTTATTTGGTGTCATAAGGAGTATCATCGAAAGTGAAATCGACCCATAAAACTCAATTACCAGATCGAGGTGGAATTATATATTATAATTGTAGGGGTGGCGAATGATAAAATCCGAGCCTTGCCGAGACGCCGAGACCCTAGCTTAAAAATCCGAGCCCGAGACTTGAATTTGTTTGTAAAATCCGAGCCCGAGACTTACGCTACAAAAATCCGAGCCCGAGACGCACTTGATCAGAAAATACGAGAAACAGGTCAATTCTCAAACGATTGTCGTTGGGTACCCATGTACTATTATCATGACATGATTTCCTCTATAAAGTGGAAATTACGGTTTCCTATATATATTTTACATAACAATTGTGAATGCATATTCCGGCAGGGGTAAATTTCTTAATTTCTCATTTCGGATAAGCTTGCGGATAAAAAGTTGAAGTCCCATTGGCGAGATTTTGAGATCCAAATTTTCAAAATCCGAGACTCCGAGATCCAAATTTTCAAAATCCGAGACTCCAAGACTGTCATATTTCAAAAAATCCGAGATTCCGAGACGCTATTTTTAAGCACCGAGATTCCGAGACTCAGCGTAAATTTGCCGAGACTCAACAGTTTTGAAAGGCCATTCGCCACCCCTAATTGTGGACGCTACTATTGCTGTAGCACAAGTATACGAACTATATACCATAAGAAAGAATGCCTATGGGACTAGGAAGAGTAGTGGAGAAGGGATGACAATACCAAATGTTTGAATAGAAAATGTTTAATTTTTCTGTTTCAGACCAATCAAATGATATCAATTAAATTTAACAATATATTTAGCAATTTATTATTACATTTAATAAGTTGTTTAATTTTTTCTGCTTCTACAAGTTATGGTTGAGCTTTGCCCCAGTAGCTGATCGCTCTGCCTCATATTATGGCAAGAGTGTAGACGACATCAACTGGCTTTCCATTGTTTATCTCATTTGTTATTTATTGTTTGGCTTGGTGGCAGTTTGGATTCTTGATGTCCTTGGACTAAGAACAGGGGTAGGATTTAGTTAAGTTTTATTGTACAAAATGCCATAAGCTTAAGGGGGGTGACTCTTAACTACCAATCTGTTTCTAAGGCAGGTTTCTAATTGCCATATTTTGGAAATCAGACCTCATATGGATAAGCTTTTTGCATGAGTTTGTTCTATTGAAGACTCCTCCAAGAGTTTCAAGTCACGGCCATATTTAACGCGTCACGTGACCAGAATAGAAAAAACCCTAAAACTCAAAGGGCAGATGGATTTTAAAATTTAAATGAGCGTCAATAGATAAAGAATGTCCACATGCGTAATGTGACGTATCGTTTTTGTGAAATTCGCATTTATTATAAGAGTTATGGCATAACAAACACTCGTATTTACAGACTTTCATCAGTAGCATTTCCTCTTTTCGTGTAAACGGTAAAAGCATACATCAGATTATAAAGACGGCTACATTATCTCTGATTCGTAAAAGAAATTGGAACTTTGCCTTGTTTCCTTGGAGTTTTAGGGATTTTAAATTTCAACACGCGGTTTGGGACTGGCACTAGTTTCGCACACGCAATGATATACTTTTCAAAGCAGGTGTACCCCCAAATAAAATTAACCATTTAGCGTTACAAAAAGCTTCAAAATCGCTTGCTTCAAAAAACAGTCTTCAGCAATCACTTAGCAACTGCTCTTGATCTGTAGTTAAGAGTCTCCCCCCTTAACGTGACCTAAACACATAAATTATGTACAGAAACTAAAGAAATTCATCAAGTGTATCCAAATAAACTTCTCTGGACTACTGAATGACAATGAAATGGAAGAATTTAACCGAATTTAACTCAAATCAATCAAGCTTGTTCAAAAACAAGATTACGCCATTTAGTGCAAGCTAGCGCACTCACAGCATGTGCTAGGACGCACTGTGAATTTAATCCAAATATTGTAATTTTGATTGACCAGTTGATTTTTTCTGGCGATTTTCCAAATATGGTACTTAATGGAAACGAATGTGCAAAATTAGTGCTTCGTATGAATCATAGGGAGTTTCACTTTTCAACCCTTATGGGTTTCTGCTTATACTACTAACTGTGAAATTAAAGTGTCTTACCCATGAACAAAACACAATATTATTCCAGCCAGTACTCAGAATAGTAATTATTTTTTGCACCTTTCGTTTTCAGGTCCTTTTGGGAGCCTGGCTGAATGCTGTTGGTGCAGCTGTCAGGATGCTGAGCGGATTTACTTTTGTTTCCAAAGACACCAAGTTCATCGTAGCAATGATTGGTCAGACTCTTGCAGCACTAGCTCAGCCCTTTCTTCTTGGTTCACCTACTAAGTTAGCTGCCCTGTGGTTTGGAGCAGACGAAAGGGCTACAGCAAACATGGTAGCATCACTAAGTGAGCTTAAAATTTTTCTTTATTGAAAAATTATTGGTAACTATTTGTCTATTTAATAGTGAGTTAAATTTTGAGAGATTGAGAAAGTTTACATGAACCCACTAGGTGCAAGGTAAAGTCTGTGATGCAATATTCATTACTGCAAGAAACTTATCAGCATAATTTTAAAGAACCCTCTTCCAATATGCTGCTATTAAAAATGACACAGGACCTTTCAGTTCTAACTTTGCACAAATTTTTGTACATTTCTTTGAAACATGTACTGGAAGAATTTGGTTGTGAAAGTCTCTTAAAACACTTCTGTGATGCCAAGGTACTTTGCTCATGAAATGGTGGTGGTATTGGGGTTTAATTGCTTCCTTTTTCATTTCACTAATCACATCAGAGCAAAAATAAATTTGGTACTTTACCAGCAGTCAAAATTGATCGTTATTGATCAGAGTGATGAACATGATTTATGTTGTTGCTTAATTTTATCCTTGATTCAATTTTATTTTCTTTTGTTTTAAACTCACTTTCGTATGTACATCACCATGCATCCCTAAAAACAAAGGAATATAAAATTTGAACCAACAAGGATAAAATTGAACCACAACATATATGTGTAGTAGTAAGAAAGTTTAATGTAAGCATAATTGCCATGTGTTTTAATGCAATCACAACTTTTAATTCAATGCCTTTGGTTTTAGGCAACCCTATGGGTGTTATGGTGGCTTATGCAGTAGCACCAGTCATTGTCAAAGGTCAATCACACATTCCTTTTATGGTATGTTCTTTCATTTGATGCAATTTTCTTTCCATAGATTGAGGAATCTCCCTTCAGCCTTGTGCTGGAGCCCTGCCAGGGAGGGGGCACATTGTTGCTCTGGTGAACTGGGTTAACTTGGCCTGACAACATTATGCTAGCATCTATATATGCCCGCCTCACAATACAGGCATTTTATGCACCCCTCAGTGCAAGCATGGAGCCATTTGCCAAGGCCCCTCATCCAGCAGCTAGGTCTATACAGTTATTGGGTTTTATCATCAGAGCCTTGCCAGTACATTCCTTACCCAAACCTTTTGCCCACATACAGTCTTCCTTGACATTTTATTGCATACCTGATTATTAAATACTGGTATTATAAAATTTCATATTTAGTTAGCAGAGCCGTGCAACCAAATTCAGTATTACAGAAACATGCACAAAATCTAATGAGCAAATCACTTTGTCTTATGTTATTAACTAAATGTTTTTACATGTTTACATATTAAGAGAAATGTACTCTTCTCAGCATGCATAGACCAAAAACATTCTGTATCACAGAGGTGCCTGTATTAAGTGGGTGTCCATAAAATAGGATTCAAATGTCATTGAAATTCACTGCTTTATTCCGTAATAAGTTTTAAATTGGTTTCCTCTGTAGCTGGAAATGTTCTCAATTCCTGCCTTTCTTGGTGTTGTCATGGCAACTTGTGGAGTGTGTAGTAGCACCCCTCCCACCCCACCCACAGCATCAGCAGAGTCAAAATCAGAGCCCTTCTTTGTAGGTCTCAAAAAGGTAAGATATTAATTTTAAAATGGACAACTTGGAATAAGGCCAAGCAACTAGAATGTGGCATATGACAGTTTAATTACGGTGAAACAAATTCAACCAGGGCCACACAACGTTTTCTAGCCAATCACAAGATAAGCTCAGAACAAAAGAATTGGAGTTCATTCATCAGCAGTTAAATTTGCCCCTTACTGTGATTGGTCCACTGATGAAGGAAGTCCAGTTCTTTTGTTCTGAACTTGTCTTGTGATTGGCTAAAGAAAAATGTTAGGTCAGGCCCCAGTTGAGTTTGTTTCACCGGAGATGTGATGGAACTACATGTATACATGTCTTTTATGCTGTACAGAGTGGTTCTAACTTGTAGGTCTTTATATATATGCAGGTGAACCTTTAAAGTGTGTGACAATTCAAATGAAAGTTACTAAACAGTACATCATTGATTCTGTTCATGTTCATCATCATTATGACTCACCGCACCAGTAGGCACATATAAGGCCATGCTGTACATGTTAAACAGTATTAAAGAATTAGACTTGAAGATGTTATATTCAGGATAAAAGCATCTTGGAGTACCTTTGAACAGAAAAATCTCACCATTATTGTAGAGGGGCTTTTGTAGGAAGATTTCAAAACATTTACTAAATGTAGGGATTGAAGAGTGACCAGAATGAAAAAACCAAGTTGTAGATACTTTATATAAGAGGTGGCTGATACAAGAGAGGTAGCTGCAGTTTATGTTGAAAGCGTATTCAAAAAGCACAATTCACCAGTGTTGTTGTAGTCTTTTTATATAGACAACAGACTCAATGGCCACACCCGTTTCAGTTGACTAATCTTGTTATAATTTTCTGTACATTTCAGGTGTTACGGAACAAGCCTTACCTAGTGTTGATGGTGGCATTTGGTACTGGGATAGGCCTTTTCACTTGTCTTCAAACACTTCTGGAACAAATAATCTGCCCACACGGATATAGTGATGTTAGTATAGATTTGTTTTTTTCTTTTGAATTTTAAAAATGGTGTCTTGGCATCTCAAAATGTATATAGAATAACAATCTTATTATCATCCATTAATTTTAGTTTGTCTTAATTTAGAGAAGCTAACTCTTAGCCTGGTTCAGGCATTTGGTTAGTGGGGATTGGTGTTTAGAAGGTCGAGTGGAAAAAAGGCAAGAGGTCTGGGGGGGGGGGGGGAGTTTCTCTGAGTAACCCTCAAGGCAATGACAAACGAGGACACAATGTTGCGGACACATTGTTGCGGACACAAATGTTTCCCCATTTGCCCGCGCGCACAACATTTGTTGCGGACACAAAATTTGTGTCCAAGACACAAAGATGTTTCTGATTTCTTTCAGAAACATTTTGTGTCCGCAACAAATGTTTCCCGGTTTGTACAGCATAGAAACAATCATGAGCAACAATGTGTCCTCATTTGCCACCACCTTTATCTTTTCTTTCTAACTCTCCATTCTTTATGAGAGGCATGGTGGTGGTGGTTAGTGCCTGGACTCCAGATCAAGCAGTCGGGTTCAAGCCCTGGCCGGGACAGTGCATTGTGTTCTTGGGCAACACACTTTATTCTCATAGTGCCTCCCTCCACCCAGGTGTACAAATGGGTACCAGCAAATTTAATACTGGGGTAAGCCTGCGATGGACTAGTATCCCTTCCATGAGGGTGTAAAATACTTCTAGCCACTTCATGCTAAAGAAACCTGGATAATCGCTGGCCTGATGGGCCACTTGGCTTGAATGCAAACTCTGGAACAGTCACCCTAAATTAAGTGCTCCCCCTCGATTCAGCACCCACCCCAATCAAAATTTGAAGCAAGCACCAAGGGTGCTTTTCGAGATTTCATGATCATATGAGATGATATGATAGGAAAAAGGTTGACCATTTTCCAATAGCATGAGTGTCAAAGGCAAGAGCCAGTAGAGGAGTCAGTGGGAATGCTCACTTCTGAAAATGTTTAGGAGTTGACTCCCTAAAAACCATTTCCAGGTATTTTGAGTTACTCGGGCAAGAGGTTGACAGATTTCCGTAAAATGGTGGAAACCGGTCTAGATCTACGCCTGCTAAATCACATTGTTACGATAACATGACATAAATAAAACACAATATGATGCAAAGACACACTAAATCACACTGTTTATTGCCATGATTGTTACAGACTATGGCTGGTACAGTGGGTGCCGTCTTGATAGCAACTGGTCTGGTTGGCGGTGGACTTGCAGGTGTATATGTTGACAAGACCAAGAAGTTTGAAGAAATGACCAAAATTTCGTATGGATTGGCAGCCATATCGTGCTGCTTGCTCACAATTGTAAGTTCAACCCTCTCAGTTAAACCTTGAATTTCTCCTTAATGCTTCCAGATATTTTGTTTAACTGTTTTTAGGAGAATCTGATGTTTAATCAATGTTCAACATGCTGCCTTTTTTTGTAGGTCACTCAATTTCGAGGGCAACCTGTTCTTGTTGTGGCTAGCTTTGGTTTGTTTGGCTTTTTTTCATTTGCTCTCATGCCTGTCTGTTTGGAAGTTGGAGTGGAATGTACCTACCCTGTGGCTGAAGCAACAAGTGCAGGACTTCAGTGGATGGCAGGGTACTGTGGTATTTGTTTGCTAAAAAAAATCATTACCATTTACAGAGAATAACTGCAACCATTTTTGTTTTGTTTTGTTTTTTCCTTTCAGTCAAGCTACTGGAGTGGTCTTCATATTGATATGCCAAGCTTTAGAGGTTCCCAAACATTTTAAACACCCGAAGTGTCAGCAGAAGTCAGAAGACGGGACAGTTCCGGATCTTCAACATGCCATGTACTTCATGACGGCAGCTGCCGTTGCCATGGCATTGCTCCTGATCTGCGCATTCTTTCCTCCGTACAAACGCTTGGATATGGAAAAAAGAAAAGCGGCACAAAGAATTCTCCGAGGAGGTGGACAACAGAGACTTCCTTACATACCTAGTCCATCTGATTCAGATGGCACGAATTCACCATAGGTGTAATCTCCTTTGCGTGTCATTGGAGAATTCCATTTCATAGCGAATTTTGTATTGCGTTACATCTATAATGCAACTCTAAAGGCTTGTTTTCACAGGCCATAAGCACAAGCATAAATACAAGCACATAAGAAGAACGAGCAACTTATTCTTCCTATGTTACCCTTACTTGGCATAAGCTCAAGCAGCGTTGCTTGATATTAGGTGAATTTTAGGCCATTAATAATTATTAGTTAAAGAGATTTAAATGCCTGACTTGGGAAGCCATATGACTAAGAAAACAATTCGTCTGAAAGCTGAGTTCTTGCAGAAAGCAGCGAAAATATAATTTAGAAGAGTTTACAAGAGTCACTCTCAGAGCCTGACCTCTCCCCGAACGGTGACTTTGGAACTATAAGGACTGGGATGAAAACGACTTAGACAAAATAGCTCACAAGTTTATATATAGTTTTAAGTTAAGAATTAAACTTAAAGCACTCCTTCCCGTTAGGTGGTGTGTTAAGTTCAATAATTTTGTATTGTAAAGCCGGAGTATTTTGACTTCCTTTAATCTTACGGAGAGTAAAGTTTTTATGAGTCAAATGAGTCAATGAGTCAAATTTTAAATTTATGGTTATTAACTTGAAAATAGTGCTGTCCTTGCTAACTATTAAAAGCTAACCGCAAGCAAACCAGAATGGAACTAACCGCAAGCAAACCAGAATGGAACTAACCGCAAGCAAACCAGAATGGAACTAACCGCAAGCAAACCAGAATGGAACTAACCGCAAGCAAACCAGAATGGAACTAACCGCAAGCAAACCAGATTGGATCTAACTGCTAGCAAACTGGAGTGGAACTAACCGCAAGCACACTGGAGTGGAACTAACCGCAAGCAATCCAGAGTAGAACTAACCGTACGCAAAGTGGAGTACTTCTAAGCTAACTTGAATACAGGCAAACGATGGTTCAATATATAATAACCTACTTTGTTAAAAAAAAAAATAACCTTGACTCATTGACTCATGACTCATAGACTCATTTGACTCATAAAACAGGGGACCTCAATCTTACGTGACCATCCATTTCATGTACAATTTATGAAATGGTAGCAGATTATTTTCAGTGTTGAAAAACAAGGAACCCCAAAAGGAGAGAATATGAAAGCTTAGAAATGAAACGATTGATTAATAAAACAAACAAATAAACGTGCAGTTAGCTTGCAGTTTTGATCAAATGAAACAGCTTAATTTTTCATAAAAAGTATAGGACAAGGTAGTAAACAAGTCTATTTAAGGTTTTAAGTTTATAAAAAAATTTCATTGTACCATAGACCCTATGCAAAAATGACTTATAACTTTGTTTTGTATTTTTAATTAGTGTTACGTCAGCGACTAACCGTGCTCTTTGTTTTGTGTTCGATTGTTACTTTTCTTACAAAAGCGAGCATTTTTTTGTTGTTACGTTTCTAAGTAGCGCGCTCATTGTTTTGTGTTTGATTGTTACGTTTCTAAGTAGCGCGCTCATTGTTTTGTGTTTGATTGTTACGTTTCTAAGTAGCGCGCTCATTGTTTTGTGTTTGATTGTTACGTTTCTAAGTAGCGCGCTCATTGCTTTGTGTTTGATTGTTACGTTTCTAAGTAGCGCGCTCATTGTTTTGTGTTTGATTGTGACGTTTCAAAGTAGCGCGCTCATTGTTTTGTGTTTGATTGTTACGTTTCTAAGTAGCGCGCTCATTGTTTTGTGTTTGTTACGTTTCTAAGTAGCGCGCTCATTGTTTTGTGTTTGATATTTACGTTTCTAAGTAGCGCGCTCATTGCTTTGTGTTTGGTTGTTACGTTTCTAAGTAGCACGCTCATTGTTTTGTGTTTGATTGTTACGTTTCTAAGTATCGCGCTCATTGTTTTGTGTTTGGTTGTTACGTTTCTAAGTAGCGCGCTCATTGTTTTGTGTTTGATTGTTACGTTTCTTAGTAGTGCGCTAATTGCTTTGTGTTTGATTGTTACGTTTCTAAGTAGCACGCTCATTGTTTTGTGTTTGATTGTTACGTTTCTAAGTAGCACGCTCATTGTTTTGTGTTTGGTTGTTACGTTTCTAAGTAACGCGCTCATTGCTTTGTGTTTGATTGTTACGTTTCTTAGCGCGCTCGATGTTTTGTGTTTGGTTGTTACGTTTCTAAGTAGCGCGCTCATTGTTTTATGTTTGATTGTTACGTTTCTTAGTAGCGCGCTCAATGTTTTGTGTTTGGTTGTTACGTTTCTAAGTAGCGCACTCATTGTTTTGTGTTTGATTGTTACGTTTCTAAGTAGCGCGCTCATTGCTTTGTGTTTGATATTTACGTTTCTAAGTATCGCGCTCATTGTTTTGTGTTTGATTGTTACGTTTCTAAGTAGCGCGCTCATTGTTTTGTGTTTGGTTGTTACGTTTCAAAGTAGCACGCTCATTGTTTTGTGTTTGATTGTTACGTTTCTAAGTATCGCGCTCATTGTTTTGTGTTTGGTTGTTACGTTTCTAAGTATCGCGCTCATTGTTTTGTGTTTGATTGTTACGTTTCTAAGTAGCGCGCTCATTGTTTTGTGTTTGATTGTTACGTTTCTAAGTAGCGCGCTCATTGTTTTGTGTTTGATTGTTACGTTTCTAAGTAGCGCGCTCATTGTTTTGTGTTTGATTGTTACGTTTCTAAGTAGCGCGCTCATTGTTTTGTGTTTGATTGTTACGTTTCTAAGTAGCGCGCTCATTGTTTTGTGTTTGATTGTTACGTTTCTAAGTAGCGCGCTCATTGTTTTGTGTTTGATTGTTACGTTTCTAAGTAGCACGCTCATTGTTTTGTGTTTGATTGTTACGTTTCTAAGTAGCGCGCTCATTGTTTTGTGTTTGATTGTTACGTTTCTAAGTAGCGCGCTCATTGTTTTGTGTTTGATTGTTACGTTTCTAAGTAGCACGCTCATTGTTTTGTGTTTGATTGTTACGTTTCTAAGTAGCGCGCTCATTGTTTTGTGTTTGATTGTTACGTTTCTAAGTAGCGCGCTCATTGTTTTGTGTTTGATTGTTACGTTTCTAAGTAGCACGCTCATTGTTTTGTGTTTGATTGTTACGTTTCTAAGTAGCGCGCTCATTGCTTTGTGTTTGATTGTTACGTTTCTAAGTAGCACGCTCATTGTTTTGTGTTTGGTTGTTACGTTTCTAAGTAGCGCGCTCGTTGCTTTGTGTTTGATCGTTACGTTTCTTAGTAGCGCGCTCAATGTTTTGTGTTTGGTTGTTACGTTTCTAAGTAGCGCGCTCATTGCTTTGTGTTTGATTGTTACGTTTCTTAGTAGCACGCTCGTTTTTTTGTGTTTGGTTGTTACGTTTCTAAGTAGCGCGCTCAATGTTTTGTGTTTGGTTGTTACGTTTCGAAGTAGCGCGCTCATTGCTTTGTGTTTGATTGTTACGTTTCTTAGTAGCACGCTCGTTTTTTTGTGTTTGGTTGTTACGTTTCTAAGTAGCGCGCTCATTGCTTTGTGTTTGATTGTTACGTTTCTTAGTAGCACGCTCGTTTTTTTGTGTTTGGTTGTTACGTTTCTAAGTAGCGCGCTCATTGCTTTGTGTTTGATTGTTATATTTCTTAGCAGCCTGCTCAATGTTTTGTGTTTGGTTGTTACGTTTCTAAGTAGCGCGCTCGTTGCTTTGTGTTTGATTGTTACGTTTCTTAGTAGCGCGCTCAATGTTTTGTGTTTGGTTGTTACGTTTCTAAGTAGCACGCTTGTTTTTTTGTGTTTGGTTGTTACGTTTCTAAGTAGCGCGCTCATTGCTTTGTGTTTGATTGTTATGTTTCTTAGTAGCCCGCTCAATGTTTTGTATTTGATTGTTACGTTTCTAAGTAGCGCGCTCATTGCTTTGTGTTTGATATTTACGTTTCTAAGTAGCACGCTCATTGTTTTGTGTTTGGTTGTTACGTTTCTAGGTAGCGCGCTCATTGCTTTGTGTTTCACTTTGATTGTTACGTTTCTAAGTAGCGCGCTCATTGTTTTGTGTTTGATTGTTACGTTTCTAAGTAGCGCGCTCATTGTTTTGTCTTTGATTATTACGTTTCTAAGTAGCACGCTCATTGTTTTGTGTTTGATTGTTACGTTTCTTAGTAGCGCGCTCATTGATTTGTGTTTGGTTTTTACGTTTCTTAGTAGCGCGCTCAATGTTTTGTGTTTGATTGTTACGTTTCTAAGTAGCGCGCTCATTGTTTTGTGTTTAATTTTTACGTTTCTAAGTACCACGCTCATTGTTTTGTTTGATTGTTACGTTTTTTAGTAGCGCGCCCATATTTTTGTTGTTGATTGTTACGTTTCTTAGTAGCGCACCCATTTTTTCTCTTCCCCCCCCCCCCCCCCCCCCCCCTTCCCTTAGGAGGGCGTTATACTCAGGCTATACCAAATCAGAAATTATTACACATGTTTGGCGAGTGAGCTAGAGAGGTTGGCGGTTATCCGTGGCTGTAACTTTTATGTCGCAAAATGGCACTATTTTGCCATCAAAGTATTGTCGTGTGAGGCTCGTGTGACGATCGGCGCTTCGTCTTCGATACGCGAGTGTTCGATTTTAGAGAAAAAACGACTGCTTTTGCAGTCTAGCTAGGATTATTATCGATGCATCCACCTATAGTTTTATGCTCGAAATTATGCCGGTGTAATGTGTCAACCCCTAATTCCGTAATTCACTATGTCAGCAATTCGTGGCCTTACGAGTGCGAGACAGTAAAAGTACGCTTATATCAAGTACTTACTGCGCACTCGTTCCCAGGCCGTACAGGAGTTTGATTTCATCGTCTTCCTTCAATTCGTCGATTTTATTTTAAAGTTGGGTTTCATCAAAAGATGCACAGACCGAATTTTAAAGAAGTCAGAGATTACTCTATTACTCTGACGGGTCTTGTTGGATTACAGTTGCCATGTCTAGTTTCTGTAGCGTCGCGCACATCTCCTCTCGCTAAATTTCAGGCCGTCGGTTTCCCATTCAATATGTCGGGAGCAACATTGAACAAGCACTTCTCTTTTTCTCCTGAAAACCTTGCACAAGGACGGTATCACACTTTTGTGACGAACCTTTTCAACCATAAAGGTAAACTATGCTTTTAGTTTCACTAGATTAAAGCTTCAATAATTTGAAATGGCGGTTTCTTTAGTCATGTTCTTCTGGTTCATACCAGATGTGGAGGGAGGTGGGGGACGGGGGGAGGTGGGGGGGTGGGGGGTGGGTTCGACTCCCATCTATAGCCTGTACGCCCGTACGGGAATGTGCTGCTCAATAGGGTATGGGCTTCTTGATTTCACTGATTCATAAACAGGGTATGGGTTTATAGACATGGTATGTGGGTGCCGTTCAGTTACCAGGAAATATTATTTCCCTGAAAAAAAAAATGCTCAAAACTCATACAATACAATACAATACAATACTTTATTTAAAGTGGGAAACATGCTTAGCTAGAATAGCTAGTTTACAGATGTTCCACTAAAATAACAGATAAAAGAAAACTAAAATAGAAACTATGAGAATGTAAAAATATATAATCTAGATCTAAAATGTCTACTATGTTAAGAATGTTATATATAAAAAGAAACAATTTACATCTACTCGGCTAAAGAGTTTAAAAATTTACAGTGCGTATCCTTCGGACAAATTCATTTTTACCAGCCGTGGCCCTGATTTCATTTGGTAGGTCGTTCCATATTTTTGTAGCAAAGTAGCGCCATGACTTTAGTCCGTACTTGGTGGTATTTACTTTTGGCAAGGCCAGCATATTTTCACCCCTAAGATTGTAACTACAACTTCTTAATGAGACTAGGTTCTTAATGCTGGGTGGGGCTTTGTTACTTAGGCAGTTATTTATAGTACATAACATGTCTTGAATTCGCCTATTTTGCAGTGTCTGGGAACTCATTCGTTTCAACAGTTGTTCGTATGACGATATCTTATCTTTAAAAACATAACGTAATGCCCGTTCATTGACTTTTTCCAGTTTTCTGGTGTTTCTTTTCCCGCAGTGGTGCCAGACTTGAGAACAGTAATAAAAATGTGGTAAAATGAAAGAACGATACAGCGACTGTTTTGTTTTTAACGGTAAAATGTTCTTCAGTCTATTAAGAGCATTAACTTGACTGCTGACTTTTCGACATATGATAGCAACATGGGCGTTGAACTTTAATTTACTATCCAATGTCACCATGTTGCACTGAGATCAGGAACTTTACAGGGAAACTGCAAATATTTGTCATAAGCAGGGTAAGAGTTTGACAGCCTGGACAGCACACTCCTACTCAAACTTGGGTTTCAAGAGTACCCCCTCCCCCTCCCCCCAAGTCAATATCATGTTAAACTTGGAAACACTGAAGTAGCTTGACTTGTTAGCTCAAACTAAGTTATGAAAAAAGGGACAAAACAGGGTAGGGCTTTGTGCCCTAAAATAGTTTCATAAGCAGACACCTCCTTAAAGTAGACACTTGGTCATGGTGACAGTTGCCTACAAACAACAATTTTGGCGTAATAGCAATATGAAACCAATACTAAATGGACACTAATCTTGTTGTCATGAGGGTGGCTGGTTACGGGCAATCTCGTCCCCTGAGTCCACTTTTCTTTTGGTCAGCACGAAGAATGTGAACTCTGGCCAGACCAGATTCCAGAAGTCCACAATTCACGGACTTCCGGTCATCCTGCACAGACTCAAAGTTTGTTTGCTCAATCCCAATTGGCTGAGAACCACACAAGAGGGCTATGTGCATGCTCCAAAAATCATGTCTGGCCAGAGTCCACATTCTTAATGCTGACCAAAACAAAATTTAAAAAAGTGGGCTCTGGGGAATGAGATTGGCATACAGGAAGCTTAGCTGTAGCTGATTAAGGTGGCTTCAAAATGATCATTTTATAGACTGTAGGGTGAAAAGGAACCTACTTATCTGCTAGCTGCACACATCAATGATAATTAAATTAAGTAATCAGTTCAATCTTCTTTCTCTCTACAATCATATTCATGATTTTATTCCACAGATGAGCAACATCTACTGAACAACTTGACAGTGCTTGTCCCAAACGGGTATCACGTCCACAAACGATTTGGTCGTAACCATTTATTGGCCGCATTCTTTGGAGGAGGAGTTGCTGGGAATCTGTCTCAATTTTGTTATTACATCTTTCAACAAATCCAGTGGGAGTCTGTTTTACCATCACCAAAGTCTTGGGGCATTCTTGGTGACTTTCTTGGTAGCAAAGCTGAAATTTTGCAGAAATATGCACTGGATAAAGTTTTTACTTCTATGCATGGTGCAACACCATGCAGCGGTGCTAGTGCTGCAATCTCCTCCATTGTTGCTGTCGAGACTTGTGCGAATATTGTTTCATTATATGACAAATACAAAGAACTGAGAAGACGACGAAGGTTAGGAATTGCAGACAATGAATGGGATAGCCGTACGTTGAAAGAAGTTATGTATGAAGTGTGCCATTTGTGGTTCGTGATCACAATCTTAGTGGCCGATTTGCTACCCTTGTTTGACAGTACACGGGACAGTAAAGGAATCATTGGTACACTTGTTGCCTACTCATCAGATGGGATAGGCCATGCCGCACACATTGGTGGATTTTTATTTGGTGTGATTTATTATTTGGTTATGTTATCAGGTTCCAGAAGGGAGATAAGGTGATAGCCTAGTGAATACATGTAAATTTTGTACAGTTATTTCAACAGTAAGATCTCCCTAGCAGGTACAGTGTCAACTACATTGCATTTCTTTGTTAGGGGAGTAAAAGGAAGCTTCCTCTTCCAACGGCCATATTCAAGTACTTAAACCATGATGGTCAGTACAGAATGATGTAAAAAAGACTTACTTACCAGGGGTGGGGGGGGGGGGGGGAGGGGGGGATAAGCTGGCCCTAATTTATCGCTTTTCCCCATTATAAGCCAACTATTGTACAGCTGATTTCTGTTGTTTTACATCAAAGATTATTCTCAGAGAGCTCAAATAGAGAGCTTAAAGTAGTGCAGAACCCTTGCTCATTAATAAATTCATTAGCAAAATTTCTTGAAGGGATGTTATCTTGTAAAGCTGCAGTTCTCTGAAATTTGAGCATCCATTGCCCTAAAATGTTGCTTGATGATTGTCATTTTACTGGCAGATCAGCCTTAAGTGTGATGTTACAAGCTCTTCAAGTAAAACTGCAGATAATGCGATTTTGTGTCCAAGTTTTCAAACTAGGGCACTGAATTAAATGACTATATAATTGTAGTGATAAATCGTAACCTCTTTAATGTTCTGGCAAGAATGAAATTCTCAAATTCTAAAAAATTATTGCTGGAAGTTATTGCATGGCTTGTAGCATTTGGTTCAGAGTTTTTGGCAGTTAACAACACAGCCTTGGTCTATTCATTGAGTTCTCCCCCCTCCCCTGCACCTTCTCCACTGTTAACTCAGTGTAACAGGTGCCTGGATGACTGTGTGGGGGCTCCTGGCTGGGTTGCAGGGATTGCCAGCCATGGGAGCATTATTCTGCCTTGGGGCCGGCTGGTCACAATGGAGGCCCCGGGATACCCCGGGCACCCATCTTCCATACAGCATAATGCAGTTGTTAAATTATCTGGATTAATCCAATTCCATCATGAGCTGGCACACAGGACCCTTTGATTGTTTCTTAAAAAAAATATTTAAATATTTTTTATGACTCTTTATACAGACACCTCAGTATTATGGAAACTATCTGTGGTCCTTTCATGTATGTATGTATGTATGTTGAAATTCTACTTGGGTTCCCACAGGATCGAATCCTGAATAATAAGGGATCTAACTAAGGATTCTACGAGCATGTATAGGATCCTAAAATAGGAGTGGTATCCTGAAAATTATATGATTCTGTGAAATGACAATGTACTTGATACTGTTGTTTTATTATAACACCAGCAACAATAATTGTAATAAAGTTAATTAAGTTGGAATTTATTCTACTCTAAGGAATGTTTCCACAATGTTAGTTCTCACAAATTCAGGACATAATACTTTTTGGTTGCCGGTAGAACTGAGCAAATCTGCTTGATTTTGTTCACTTTGATAGTCATGAATTGTTGAAATCCTGGAACACAGTATAATCTACATGACAGATACATGTACATGAACATAATTTACATTTAGGCCCTTTGACAAGAAGTCCTTTTTGGTTCCCCCCTTGTAACAATATTATTATTATAGCAAGAACAGAACCGGCTTAAAATTTCGTATTGAATGAGATTATTTTTTATCCATATCCACTATCAAGGCCTTCTATCAGCACCATTTTCTTCTTGCGGTGATCAAAATGAATTAATTGTTTTGACAATAAAAAAATGGCACTGAACAATCCATTCTTTACAGCTTGTCTGTCCATAATATCACAAAAATCAGCTTTTGTTCTGCAAAAGAAACAAAAATAATATCATCAACATTACTTGTACAAGATATTTGAAGGCTTGTCCACTAAGCTCAAATCTATTTGCAAAAAAATATGCTTGTCAAAGAAGACAAGTTGAGATGATATTGTACATAATCCGCTTAACGTTTCAAAACTATAATGGCTGTGTTTTCTTCAATTCATCCCCAAGCTTCTTGAAGGCATAGCAAAATAAAGTAAAGTTCTGGACACAGGCTGTCTGCAGCATCTTTCTACCCCTTTCTATCATTCTACTTTGGAATTGATCTGTGCAAATATTTCAGGGGTGGACACATAAAGGAAATTGCATGTACTGTAATAGCCTGCGTCATAGATGTAATCTAACCCCTGCTAGACGGACTTAACCAGGGGTTTAGTTTCATCTGCGAACACACTAGTAATGTAACACCTTGTTTCTAAAAGCTTGAGTAAATATTTTACTATGTCACAATACCCTTGCAAGACAAAAAATGTTTTCCTTCCACTTGTTGTCCAAAAGTGAAATGCACTTGTCCAAAAAAAATAAATCAAAACTTAAACAATGAATTAATTAACAAGTTTTTGTGTCACTTGTGGCCACAAATGAGATTGTATTATCGCCATTATTCCCTTTCCAAAATAATAATAGAATGTGGATACCAGTCTTTCATCATGTAGTGCCTAAAATGGGTAAGTTTCTGAATGAAAAGAATCAGACATAATACAGAAAACAGTTAGTCTAGAGATGCTTGGGCAACTCAGAACTCAACGAAAAAATTTCTCCTGGTAAATTCTGCTTGTCCTGTCGATCAGACAAGTGCTTTTGGAATTCCACTCGTCCATGACCAAAGTGTAGTTGTCCTGCCTTAGAGTAAATGAAACTTTATTTGGAATGGTTGTCCAGGTCAGAGTGGTGCTAAGCGGGGAAGTTGTTGTTGGTAGCTAGTCAGAACTACCTTCAAATGCTGATCACACTAAATGGACTACATATACTGAATCTCCTGGTTTCAAACTATTTACAATAACTAAAGATAAAAATGTTATGGTGACCTTGAAGGTAAGTACACTGTACCTTATTTTTAAAACTCTCTAGTATACATCTTTGCCACCCCACTCTTTGATAATTGCCCTTAACACTCCTACTTCTATTTCTGGTCCAATAAGTGGATTAAGTTGACAGAAATAAGCACAAACCCAGCTAAAATCAAAAGTTAAGGGAAATTGAATCCTTATGCATACTATTTTTGTGGTTCAATTTTTCTTAATTTAAATTTTCCAAACCAGTTTGATACATGTGTAAATTTAGGTTTAGATTATGATTTGAGACTAATAAAAATCAACTGGTTTAAAAAGTATTAAACCCCCTAAAAATAATAAGCCATAACATACACATATAGTCCACACTATCTAAAATGGTTGCAGAAAAAAAGTTCCGTAGATAGCAGCCAATCATATATCAAAATCTGATTTTACATCATTTAAATCAATTTTTGTACAATGGTGCTGAAAAGAAGGTTTAATGGAGAGTGATTCTAGTTTTTTGTGACCACTGCCTGAATAACATAAAGGTCATTAACAAACTATAAGATTCATGGCCAAAATTTTCCTCACAGTACTATTACCAGTGGCAGATCCAGATCTTGCACTCAGGAGGGGGCCCTTTTTGTGCGTGTACAACCAAAAAAATTAAAGGGGGGGGGGGGGGGGGGGGGTTTGTTAAAAAAGTGCCTTTTACCAAAAATAAGGAGGGCCTCGGCCCCTCTCCTAAATCTGCAACTGATTACTTGCAAGGTTCTAGCAAAATTGCACTGTGAAACAAGATGTACATATAGTGCAGACATAAGGTTGAATTCCAAGATAGTCCATTCTGTGGGTCTATATTAATTTGATTGACTTTGCAACTATAACACTATTGATACTGATCTTTTAGAAAAATTGTACTTATACAGTGTACAGTGACTGTTGCTGAAACTAGAGAGGTACATGCATGACAGTCCTAAAAGATGACTTCATTTTACACCTCAAAATAAATTCTGAATATTTTAAAAGGATACAATAACCAACAGCATACAGCAGTCAACACAAGCATGGTCTGTATAAGTCTGAAATCATAGAAATTGAAACGTTAGCCTCTGCACTGTAGAATTTTAATATTGGGGTGGTGTAAAGAGAGTTAATCATTTGATCCCCAGGTGTGCCTGATCAACACTCAACTTCTGCTTAGAAAATGCACAGACAGGTGGATAGAATAGTTGGCAATCATTACTTTGCTTCTCCTTAAACCTTTAATTTCCAAGAGTGACCAACATCAAATTTCTCCTCCCAATATCAATGCTTAATCAAGAGAAATGGTTTTGAGAATTCATCAAAAGATCAGTCAAGATTAAATGTGGGTTTTGGGGCTGAAAGGGTTAAATTGAGAGCCAAATGCAACAGATTATTTTGTCTCGTCCTATTTATAGCACACATCAGGCAGCACTCTTATCATGGTGACTTTCAGCTAGCTGAATGAAATGATGAAAATTGAAAATGGAAATGTTTTTTTCACACACTGCTGGGGTGTGAGGTGTGGATAAGGTCATGTGACATGAAAGACAGGCAGTTGTTCTTGTTGCTGTCTACCATTGTTTGACTTTATCGAAGTTATTGTTACTGTTAAGTATTTTAATCTGAAATTGTCTGCGAGGCATGTTGAAAGAAGCTAGGCATTCAAGAGGGAATTCTCGAGCAGTTGAACAGCTTGAGCCTTACAGCATGTCGACAGTGTGTGAGAAACATTTACTCTAAATTAAATCCCTAAAGCACTGTTAATATTTTGAAACTTAACATGTCTACTTGAAAGAATATTTAGGGCACAGACATAAGAATTTACAAGAGTTCAAACTCTCACTCTCGTTTGGCCTGAAACTCTCGTACATTGAACGCTCTCACCAAATATAAAGAGGACCTACTCAAATGTTTCACAGGAGTTGTCTAGAGTTGTTTTCTGCTTGACATTACAACTTCAACACGGACAAAGTGTGTAATTCATTATGTATTCAGTTTTCAGTTCACACATGCGCAACATAGTGATAGAATTACCCAAGGGACACTTGTCACTACTTAGTATCTTAGCAACTAAAAGCAGGTTCAAAAATCAAGTGCCCAGTTTAATGTCCGCTAAAAACCTGTTTCGACTCCGATTGAACACATGGCGGCTTCAAGATTGATCTCACCGCTTTGCTGCTTACATGTGAATGTGCTGCTTGAAGACAAATTGCTATGCTGTGTAGACAAAACACCAAAAACTTTAACTGTTTTGAAAGTAGGCTTATCGTTACAATGAACAGTTTGTAAACAGAATGGCCATTAACATTTCAGCGTGACATATGTCCGGCTATCATCGACATCTTCGCGCGAAAGCTATCGGACCTGTCGTGCAGTCATGAAAAGCCACGCAGTAAAAGTCTGTTTGTTGACTCGGTGAATGTTTATTACGCTCAAGTGAAAGTTTCACAAAAGATGGAAGAATTGATGGCAATATTTGCAGTGAATGTTTCATCTTTCTGTTCACATTCAACAAAAACCCGGCAGAGTTGTGATTATGCAAATATGAGCTTCTTCCAGTTGTTTATTTAACATTTGAGCGTGACAGCGTGTCCGTCTATCTTTGCGTTTCGCGAATAATAATGCGAAGTCACGAAAAGGCTAAAATTAAAAGTTTGTTTCTTACTGTCTGAACGTTTATTATGATTGACTAAAAGTCTCACAGAAGATGAAGAAATTGATGTCAATATTTGCAGGGAATGTGTGATCTTTTGGTTCACATTCAACAAAATGCAGAGAGAGTTGTGATTATGCAAATGTCGGCTTCCTCCAAGCCAGTTGTTTGTTTCGACTAGAATTTTTGACTCGCTTGTGATCTTTGTGGATAACAATTAAAGCTGTTTTTCGATGTGCATTTTCGTGAAATATTAAACATGAATGCATCAGACAAATTCCCACCTATTTGCATTTTTTATCGGCAACTGTTCGGTGTTACATTAGCGGCGACTGTAAAATGTAAACAGCGGCAAAGCCACTTCCTCCTTCGCCATTCAGCATTCAAGTTCCTTTGAATTGCATTTTCTTTTTTGAGGTTTTTGACCATTTTTGGCTGCAAAAGGTTTTAGCCTCTTATCATTCTTTGATTATATGAAGAACTGTGAGAAACAGATTGGTGAAACATCATCGTGACGATTGTTTACACATAGGCGCTTGCTAAGATTCGCCGTCAGATAACAAAAACTTCAGTGCCAGACAGATTTTGCTACCATTTGAACCGATAAGAGGCTAGATTTCAACTTCTTGCATATTTTCGTTAGTTTTTGCAGGTACACACCAAAAACATGAGGTTTTAACCTCTTTCAACTGCTTGACTGTTCTTGCGGCGCAAGAATTTATAACTTCTTTCGCCTCTTCTAATGTGTTCGATATGCGTGCATTAAAGTGGCTTCCGACTATTCTTCGAAAGACATGTATGCACTAAATGTAACGTCAAAACCTTACCACTGGAAATATTCTCAATGCTTGGAACGCAAAAACCGGTTTTGAAAATAAGTCCCGAGTTGAGACTCCCAATGGGACGTGACGTAAAAAGCGTTGAATGTTACTAAGATACAAGGCTCATAAATATGCACGGCTAAACTTCAGAATACCCGGCCACTTTTTTTGTGTCTTCTAATCCTGCTACCGCAGTCCCGAGGTGGCCATAATGAGATTCAGTAGCTGATCACACGGTAACAAAGTCATAGCCGAAGCAAGCGCGCTAAACACACGAGTATACCTCGTTCTTAAATCCGTGAGCCGAAACAGGCGTACTAAACACACGAGTATACCTCGTTCTTTAATCCATGAGCCGAAGCAAGCGCTTAATTATTCGTTGACTTCGGGAGTGCGGGACCGCGGTAGCAGTAGTTTAACACCGCTTATTTTAATTATTCCATGACTTCGGGACTGCGGGACCACGGTAGCAGTAGTTTAACACCGCTTATTTTAATTATTTCATGACTTCGGGAGTGCGGCACCGCGGAAGCAGTAGTTTAACGCCTCTTACTTAAATTATTTACCCACTCCACTGCGGTAGCACGGGAGCACGGGAACAATAGATTTATACACGAAAAAAAGTGGCAGGGTATTTTGAAGTTGCTCCCCTTCCGAACCCCACTTGAGTGGGGTTCGCTGAATTACACACTTTGTCCATGTTGAAGTCATCATGGCCTGAGCTGATGATAGTCACAGACAGTTGAACAAGAGAATACTTGTGCAATTCTACTCTTGGTGGCTCTCGTTTTTGGTTGGCCCAGACTTCATATAAACTTTTCATCTTGAGAAGGGGGTGTACTTTTGAGATGTAGGGTAACAGGTATTTTCACTATTTTGGGAGGGAGGTGAGGACGGGGGAGGGGGGGCAACAGTAATCTCTTATTTGTATCTCTCTCAACAAGCTCTTTACCAGTAAACTTAGCAGTTTAACATTTCATATAAGTTTAGCTCAGCTTAGCTTCCGAAACATATATCAAGAACTGAAAGAGGGGACCTTTTGGACTGTAGTTAAAGGCAGAAATTTTGTTATCCTTGAAGTTTACTTAATTTTAAGTTACCTCTTATTGGGTCCTCTGATACACCAAGGAACAACTCCACCTACAATGACCCATATTCCTGTGACAACAATCACTGGAACGACCGCCATAGGTTTTGCACTGCCGTCGATCGCCATCTTGAATTATTTTGACGGAACATCACACAAGTCACGTGAGATCGAACTTGTCTACCTGCAAAGGATGATGGGGTGACCCGCCCCAGCTCCTCTCGTATTTGCCATTTCAATATGGCGGACGAAAGTTGTCGTTGTGCAGTACTTTTAATTTGCGGAATACCCGCTTCTGGAAAGTCTACGTTTGCCGCAAAGGTACAAAGATATGTACAGAAGATCAAGGGCGATTCTATGCACGCGATACATGTGTGTTATGATGATTTGATTCCTTCTGATTTGGATGTTTATGGTAACGTTGCAAATAAACTTCAGAGCGATTTGGAAGGCGCTCCCGATAAGAACAGCGTTGAAAACGGTGAGGGATCGCCTTTGGATGGTTCTATTAACCCTTCCGAATATTCTTTATGGAAACAATTTAGGAAGCGTACACTCGATGCGGTGGAAAAACTTATGAATATGATAGAAAACAATTTATACAAAGATGAAACGGAGAGATCAAGATCAGATGAGGATGAAATGAAGATGGAGGGGTTGCCCACTTTTCAGGAGTTTTGGAACCTTTTTCAGACAAGCATATCCAGGGAGGAAAGAGGGTGCTCTTGTATTACCTCAAATGACTGGAGGTAAAAAAAGTGATTACTAAATTTTCAAAGTTTTAGTATGGGACAAGAATTTTTTAAGTATTCTAATTGCATTATAATTTCCCCCCTAAAAGAGAGCACCATGAATACCAATAGAAGCTTTTGAAGATTTCCAATTTTACCCCTCCCTCAACCACATAGCCTGTTCCAGGCCCTCAGTAGTTGGAGGCGAGTGAAAAAAGGGGGGCGAGTGAGGAAAAAACGAGGGGGAGACTAAGGTGAGCTTGCCTTAGTCTGGCTCCCCCTTGTTTTTTTCTTGCTCACCCACGTTTTTCGCTCGCCTCCAACAACTGAGAGCCTGGAACAGTCTACCACCCCCAGGATACATGAAATACATGTATATCATTGACCTACAGGGTTCGCACAGTCTTGAAAAGTCCTTGAATTTTAGGGGGAGTCCTTGAAAAGTCCTTGAATTCCATTTTTCCAACAACAACAACAACAACCATTTTATTTTGCCAAATTAAATTGAGAAAAAAATTACAGCAGAATAGAAAATTAACTAAAATAGGCAAAAAAACTACTCAGAATAGAAATAAACTAAACGAGCTGAGTAGTTACAAAAAAGGAATTTAATTGCTTGACGAGGTTGTACATAAAAGAAGACAAAAATTCCTTGAAAAGTCCTTGAATTTCTGTGCAAGTCCTTGAAAAGTCCTTGAATTTTCTTCAACTTTAAAAATAGTGGCGTCGAAACCAAATTGCTTTACATAGACTATGGTATTCTTTTCCTGTGTAAAGCACCTTCAAACTATAAAACACGGGTGTAAAAGCAGCCAATAACGAGAAAAGACAAGAATGTAGAGAAGGAGATGGAGCAAACACATTTCTAGCATTTAAATACCATCAAGAATGTAGAGAAGGAGATGGAGCAAACACATTTACAGCATTTATATACCATCTGTTAAATTACCTCCCTGGTAGGGGGTCCTTGAAAATTCAATTTGGTCCCTGAATAGTCCTTGAAAAGTCCTGGAAAAATGGTTACGATTTTTTGTACGAACCCTGACCTAACTTGTTTGCAGTTGCTATTGATGCTGATCAGGTCATCGACTTTCCCCATTCAAGTAGCATTCAACTTTCCATGAAAATCCTCATTATTACTGCTCCTTTCCTCCCTCCTCCTTCACCCCCCCCCCCCCCCCCCCCGCCACCAAAAAAATAAACCCCTAGCATGATGTGAAGAAATCCAAACTTATACAGGATAAGGCTCTTCCTCATTTTCAGAAGTTGAATGATGAAATTCCATACAAAATAGCATTAAAAGTGGTTTCTTATGAAAGGTGTCTTTGTGGGAGGTAGGTAGGTAACTTTTACTAACTCATCGGGTACTAACCCATTGCGTAAGCACTGCTTTATGATGTGATCTGTGTTGTAATGATGTCAGACCCTTGGGGGTAGTTGCCCTGTCAAGGTCAGTTTATGAAAAAGAAACAAGTGAATTATTTCTTTTATGTTTTGCAACAGGTGGAATGATAGTGCTCATATCTTATTAGTGGATGACAACATGTTTTACCACAGTATGCGGTACGAGTATGTCCAACTGGCAAGAAAATGTAAGTAGATTATTGTTTTTTATGATAAATTTGTTACTGTGCATTGGAATTCACGAGAATTAGTATATTAGTCCTGGGAAAGGACTGTTGGTTGGTATCTTAGCAAATACAGTCCTTTTCAGGACTACCCTCACACAGAATTATGCTGGGTTGCTACAGGTCAGGAAACGGTCGGGGAATGTGTAGTTCCAGAAAATATCCATACCCCCCCCCCCCCCATGGAAGGTCAATGGAAATTCCAAGGAGGTGGGAGGTCTCAAAAGCCAAAATTTTTAAAGAAAAGTATGGGGCTTAACTGGAATTTCCAGAGGAATGGGGGATTCAAACCAAAAAACCTTCCATGGTAGGGGTATGGATATTTTCTGTAACAGCACAATATAACAAAAGGTCAGGAGAAATCAGGGAAATTTATTCTAAGGGGGGGGGGGGGGGGGGGAGGTGGGGACTTAAGTAGCAATGACTACCAGTATATCTGACATTTTGTATTTATTTGGTCAGGGAAATTTTTTTTTTTCAAAGAAAAATCAAGTCAGGGAATTTTGAAAACTGATGTCTTTGGCAACCACAAGATGAACTACCATTTTTAAACTAAGGATTATATTTAATCTGTGACTGTTATTGTTTAAGGAAGACACCGCTGGGTTTGCAGAAGTGTTCTTGAAGTGTCCATTTGAAATTGCTGAGAAGAGGAACAGTTTACGAAGCCATCCAGTGGCCTCAAACACCATGATGAATATGATCCATAAAATGGAACCTCCAGAGCCCGAGAAGTTTCCTTGGGAGCAGTATAACCTTGTTATAAAAGCTGAGGAAGAACTGGTTACAGAAATAATGTATGTTTTAGCTATTCGAGGAGACCTGATCATATGAAATGTGATTTTCTGGTGCTGGGTGTGGTGCTGTAAAAGATCAGTGTTATTGGGCAGAGCAGTGGAAGGATTACACCATGATTTTGTTGTTGATGCAAATTATTAAGAAGCTGCCAGTAAGCTACTTTGGTCGACTCTTCAGACACCCATTGGAAAGGATGAATGCTTGACTGGGTTTCCTTTTATATCTTGATTAAGAAATATATATTAGTTATTATCATATTATTTTGTTAATGGTTGCTACAAAGAGGAGCGGATAGACATAACAACATACATTAATTCTGGTATTCCAGTGTTTACAACATCTTTTGTACACAACTCTGTGCTTAGTTTGCTGGATTCAAATGTTATCACACCACGTCTCACAACTTACAGTACTACAATGTATGTTTTCTTTATATTAGGGAAAGTGTGATGCATCTTGCTACAGAAGCTCTGAAGCACCCAGTACAACAAGAAGTTGAAGATGTTGAAGAGAAGGTTAGAATTATTCAGGTTGAATTACGACTGTAAACTTTTTAGAATTAAGAAGTTGACAATAATCTATGAGATCTCTCGACACTTGTACACTCTCATCCAAATAAATGTTTAAATTAAAGTTTTTACTCATTTGACAGCCAAATGTTATTTAACTTGTACGTACTTTCCCCTTGTTTGACAGTTGATGATACAGCTAATGAACAGTGTGTTAGATCATCAACTTCTCCCAAAATAGCTTAATATAGCTTTTTACACATTCAATTATTTTAAATTCTCTTTGATCGTACCACATGTGTTTTTAGAAATATAGAATGTGTGCACAGTAGTAAGTGCTGGGGAAAATTGCAAATTCCCAAAACAGTTTGTGCAATCTCCTTACTCTGATGATTATCATCAAGAAGAACAAAGCATCCATTTTAAGGCCGCGCTGGACCCTTGCTCATTAATAAATTCATTAGCAATTTATTTTGACGGGGTGTCATGTTGTAAATGTTTAATTCTTCGAATTTTGAACACCGATTCCTTCAAAACTTATCAAGGATAATAGGGGTTGATGGAATTTTATCATGATTGTCGTTTTACTGAGAGATGACCGTTTACTTTGATGTTACAAGCTCTTAAGTGTTAATCTGCAGATAATGCGATGTGTCCAAGTTTCCAGCTAGAATAGCGCACCAAATTAAACGACTATATAACCTAGTGGTAAATCACAACCTCTTTTGTGTTCTGGTCAGAACGAAATTCTCAAATTCAATAATTACTAGGAGTTATTGGCTCCTAAGAGGGTAAAAATGTGAAATCTAAACTTTGAAACGTGCTATCTTCTTTTTGAAAAGGGATTTTAAAAATCCGTTTTGACCAGAACACAAAAGAGTACACCAAGTTTATGTTCCCTGCAAATCAAGTCATGAAATTCTGTATCGGTGGAGAAAACTTGGACACAAAATTGCAGGTTTTGCCGCTTCCGAAGACCTACCGAATGACCAGTGTTTACAACAACGTGCGCTTTATTCAAAGCTTCGAATCTAATTATGCTGAATTATGATAATTTCCTACGTTCCAGCGCACAGGACACAAAGCGGAGAACAATAACACGTAATTACTTATACAAAGAACTTTAAGAAATATATTCTCATGAATATTTCGATTGTTGTCGGCTTCAGTTGTCGCAGTTCGTGCATACTCTTAAAATAAATGCATACATAATTATAGCAAGGGTCCAGCGTGACCTTAAAGTTGACTTGAGTAGCACTATATTTTTTCTTGTTCGTTATGACAGGAGAAGTCCAGAGCAGCTTGCATAACAAGTATTATGTACCAGGCTGATCAAGTGCTTAGGAAGTACATAGCTAAGGTCATCACAGAGAAAAAAGGTTAGTAGGCACTGATAACAATGACCAGTTGTAAAATGTACTACTTTCCATTTTCCCAACTTAAAATAACATTACACAGGACTGGTCTATTACCAAGGTGTATGAAAGGGGCAGGAAGACAATAACACAGTAAGGAGGCCCTGCCAGGGAGGTGTCCCAGGTCGCTGGTTGGAATTTTAAAATGTCTCGTGTCGGCGTTTTGTCAAGGCTACACAACGCTGTCAGAAATTTAGCGACATACATTTGGCTTCGTCAGTCGTTTGTCGCTATTTCGTTTGAGCACTGTCGCTACTTTTTGGCCCATGTCGCTTGTCGGAATTTACCCTGGCAGGGCCTCAGTAAGGTATTATCCAAATTTTTCCCCTTGTACATCTGATTCTTATCAAAGACAACATGGAATATGTATGTGGACAGTATGCTGCTGGTTGGAGTAAAGTAACCAACTGTTTCTTTGACTAAAGTATAGCAAAGTAGCCAACGCTTTCCATGGGCTGTCATTGCTTATAGAGTACCAATGTGCATTGCCTATTAAGTGTTGACAAGACACTTAAGAACTGGCACATAGGGGAGAGAGAGTGTGAACTCACATCAAGTACAGTCAAACCTCGATTATCTGGACTTGTGGGGACCAGACTAAATAGTCCGGATAATCGAGAGTCTGAATTAATTGAAAATGTGAATATTTATGAGCCAGACGATCTAATGCCTGGTAACTAAGCTACAAGCATTCCACAAACACACGTTCTTGTCATCATGCAAAAAACTTTGGAAAAACTGTGTTAAATGAAGAAATACACAACTACAAATCAATCATATGTCAAAGTTGGTGGAAACGATGTTCATCCTTGAAGAGCGCTAAAAATGCGGGCAAGACTTTGATGTTCTGTTTCAATGTTAATATTCATGAAAAAAATGGGACCAGAGAAGCAAGTCCAGATAATCCAGATAATCGAGGTTCGACTGTAGTTTCCAAATTACTGTATCATAGGCATACAATGTACACAAAAGACTAAGTTGCTGCTGTAGCCATTTGCACGCATTGCGGGCCTGTGGTGCTACTTAACAATTATCATGCGAAATTGCGCGGAATATCGCCTGATACTTAGCCAATGAGGCCGTAGGCCGAGTTGGCTAAAATCAGACGATATTCCGCAAGATTGACCAGGATAATTATTTTATTATTCAACAAATTGTCAACGAAATATTTTACAGCTAAAAATATGTACTTTGGTTATGCAGCGCTTTGTGATACTTCGTACGAATTGTAGCAACTTACGTATACCGCAGGATATCTGTTAGGTTCGGATGACGGATAACAAGGATGCCCAGACCATATATGGGCATTGCATGAACTTGTTGAATAATAATGTACATTACAGGGTCTGCAAACACCATCTTTGTATACGTTTTGGTATTTCCAACAAATTAAGCAAAAGTGGCCTTGCTAATTATGAACCTTAAAAATTATAAAATGTGATAATCATGAATGGGATAAGAGTTTCTTAAGGCCTTGTACATGTTATAACTCTGGCTTTTCTCAATGTTGCAGGTGGTGGAAAGGGAAAGAAAGAACTGCAGTCTTTAGCAAGCCAGTTAAACAAGGATAAGAAGACGTTTTTGGAGGGCCTTCACAACATAAAAAGCAACTCTGAATGTGGAAACAAGAGATTGAGAACAGTTGCTTTAGATGAATGTTGCATTGCTGATAACACAGTTTCTACAAGGGACAGTTCTACTGAAAGTTCAACATTTAATGTTGATGAACATGATACACAGGGCCATTTCATAAATTTTATGGGTAAAAATTCCCATTCTGGTAATTCAGAATCACACTTTTGTCTTCACTGTTTCCCAAATGTGGAGGACAAAGAAGCATTCAGATTATTTGTGGAAGAACTGTTCAAGAGCACTGCCTTTAAAAATAAATAATCAATACAAAATAAATAGGATAATAAATAAATGGAGCACAACATTGGAAAATTAAAGTGAAGACCTCTTTTCTGACAAATGCAACTCTGGAGGTTTTTATTATTCAACGTGACAAAATGACAATGAAATACTTTTCTCTGCTGGCAAATCCATATTTTAGATCACATCTTGCTTTCTTGGTTTCACAATTATATTTATTCTCAGAGCAACTTGCTAGCTGCCAATTTCCAACAACAACAGAACTATGTTCAGCTAGAAATGATTAATAATATCAATAGCAGAAATTCTTAACATAACAGACGCTGTGATATATTTTTATTATCACCTGCACATTTTGTTTTCCCCATTAAGGATGCTTAGGTTGATGTTTGTTATGGAAGATTTCTAAGCATTCCTTGGGCTCACTTACTTCCACGGACAAGCTATTTTACCCTTTCTGTTCTACTGAAGGTCTCTTTACATGACCATTGTTGGTAGGTCACATCCAGGGAAGGGGACGGGCTGTACTCGGGATTTCAAGTATCCACAATGATTGAAGGATTTTTTGGGGTTTGAAATTTTTGATTCTGTTTTCTTTTCTTTTTTTCGGGTAGAAAATTTGGCAAGTATTTTTTGGGGTGGCTTGATTTGAGTAGGGATTTTTTGGGGGTATTATAAACATTCTAAAACATTCATGGTAGTGCCTTGGTTGCGTAGTTCTGCGAAGCACAAACAAAGGAAATGTTCTTGGTGTCACTATTGTTGTTAAAACGACCACCAGACGAGGAACAGACAAATTCATAGGTATGATGAATAAACAAACTCAAACATTCAATTTCTCATGTTTTAAATGTTTAAAATTTTAAGGATCAGAAATTCAGCATGGGATTTTTTTGGGGGGCTAATTTTCAGTCCAAGGATTTTTTGGGTTTTGTTGAAAGCCCTAGGGATGTTTTTGGGTCTTGATTTTTGCCCCCATTTGATCATCCCCATCACTTGAAATCCCAACTACCCCCCTGGGAAGTCACATGACCGAACAGGAAAACCGCTAAAACTTGAACAGCTCACATATTTTCCTATGAAAGGGTTGCCAATAGTTTAAGAAAGAGAGAGTATTCTAGAGTGATATAAATTGCCTTGTATGGATTTGTTGAAAGCCCTAGGGATGTTTTTGGGTCTTGATTTTTGCCCCCATTTGATCATCCCCATCACTTGAAATCCCAACTACCCCCCTGGGAAGTCACATGACTGAACAGGAAAACCGCTAAAACTTGAACAGCTCACACATTTTCCTATGAAAGGGTTGCCAATAGTTTAAGAAAGAGAGAGTATTCTAGAGTGATATAAATTGCCTTGTATGGATTTGTTAAAATTTGGGTTGTAAATAAAAGGATATGATGTCATAAGGACTATTTTTCAGTATTTGCGCATCTGCAGGAAATTTTCTTCTCAGTAGTTTTCTGTTTTACATGTAAATGGTAATCTCACTCTAGAAATGACCAAGGTAGTTACACCATCAATGATCTGCTAAAAAATCTTCATCTCTCTTTCTGTTTTTTTTTTCTTTTTAGCAATTTCTCATTTTAACATGCAGTTAGGGACCAGTTACTACCACCTTCAATTTCATGATGTGAGTTGTTCAGTCCTATACTTCCTGCCGTTATGCACTAAATTAAACTGCTAACCACAAATTAGCATCCCCTTAGCAATGACTCTCTATCTCACTATCTTAGCATAACTCAGAGGCTGACTATTGGCAAAACGCGCAATCGATTGGCTACACAGGTGGCATCTATTGTCCTGGAGCGCACACTTAGTTTTTTGCTGAATTTTATCATTATTAAAACCTTGAATAAATCAATTCTAGCAATGTCCTGTGTTTAAAAGATTAGCCACAGGGTTATGCTAAAACAATTTGATGGCTCGCTCTTGGTTTCTATTGACTGATAGTTGGTGAAGGGCCAACTATCAGTCAATAGAAACCTTGAACTCACTGTCTAATTGTTAAAATGTGGTTATTTTGAATAACCAGTTTCAATAACGGCCATTGGACAGAATGTTTCCTCCTGGGGTGTTGCTTGTCTCTGAGGACAGTTTTGAATGCACATTCATGTCCTCAAGAGCACTGTGAGGACATAACATCATTCATACAAAACCTCCCTCCAAAAAAGCTATAAAATCATTTGAAACGACATCAGTCGTGATGTCACCAAATGTAGACTGATGCTCAGGTTTCTGGTGAATGAACCAAGATGTTAAGAGAACCAAGGGTTTCTTGTAAACGCAAATGATTAAATAACTAATCAACACAACAGAAGTAAGGGGGTGGGTATAGTACGGCAGTCCCAGTATGGCTCCCAGGTGAACCTCGACAGGTAACTGGAGTCTTAAGCCTGATCACTTCTAAAGCGCCTGAAATAGAAGGAAATCAACATCAAGAATTAGCTTCAGTTACTATTAAAAATACTATTCTTTTTAAATGTAAACAGAGTCAGCACTATAAAGAGTACCATATTTTCTCAATTAAACACCCCTGGCGTTTATTTCAAAATTGGCGTTGTGGACCCGGTGTTTATTTGAAGCCGGCGTTAAATCGGGGCCCAGCGTTTATTTATGAAGTGCAATTTTCGGAATTTTTTTCAGATTGATTTATTATCACCCATCCTCCCAGACCAAGGGCAGTTTGTCAACGCGGAACGAGTTTTCCCTTCGTACCGCCCTGGCAAACTGTCCCTGAGTCTTTGGAGATTATTATTACCAAAAATAACAGCGTTATATACAGCACATGAATGTTGCAAATCAGGATATGTGGCAGAGAAAATGCAAAGAATATTTAAAAATAGGAGCAAGTATGGGTACAAAGTTTTAAGTTCCGCATAAACGTTTTTAAGATTATCAAAATTCTATAGCATGCTAGTATGTCGCAGTAGTACTATTTAATATGAGAAAAGCAAGTTGGTGGTTCGAATGCAAATTAACGCCGGGCCCTCGATTAAACACCCCCAGCATTTATTTTAAAAACAAACGTTTTTACCCGGTGTTTATACGAGGCCGGCGTTTAATCGGGGTCCGGCATTAAATTGAGAAAATACGGTGTGTATCAATTTGTAAATTATCTTAAGAGAGTCGTTTTTACCTTCTTGCTTTCTCCAACATTTCTTTCTTTCTTTGATTAAGAAGTTTTTGCCTTTCATCTGGACTGCGTGAAAATGTTATTGTTTGTGGTTTGGTTGCTGTTGTCTGGAAGAAAAGAGAAAATAGTCTGAGCCAATCTTTACTCATCACGCAAGGCTTGTAATGCAATCTTTTCTTGGAACGTGTGACAAGCCCAATGGATGTCTGCTAATAGGAGGCTAGATCTGATCAAACAGCTGGAAAACTGTTGCACATTTAACAATATAACTTTGTTCTGGAATCAACAAATTTTTCCTACCAAAAAACCTTAGATGCAAACACACCAGGAATTTTTTTACTAAGGCTATTTCTTAGTTCACGGTTTTCAAGAAAAGTTTGAAATATGATTAAGGGTAACATTTTTTCTCTTGAATTTGATTTTGTACAGTCAAAATATCAGGCCGTGTAGCAGCTCTCGCAAGGTCTCACATGAATGGCTTGCTGCCCTTTGAGAGAACAATAGAACAAACAACAGGAACAATGCCCCTAGCCCCATTGAAACAATAGCAAGTGCTACACTAGAGGAACAGTAGAATTACAAGTTTACAAGACCTGCTACAATAATGAAAATTTCTCATGCAACAATGAAACCAAAGGTTGCATTGTCAGGTAAGAAAAAAAAACTGATCTGAGAATGACTTTCGACTAGAGCCAAGCAAATATGTATACCATCATTTATTGCAGACTCAAAAGGCAGACAGAGAGGAGTGAAAACATTAACAAGTCTTAAGTTAGTAATCAAATGAAAGCTGTACCAAGTATTTTTTTAGTTGTCTGTCTAGTACCTATAAAAAAATAATAATTAAAAGCTGCATGTGCAAGCTCAAGGGGCATGGGACAAAAAAGATACTTAATGTATGGTCAGGATAGCATTATAATTATCATGATGCAATAGTGTGAATGCCCCACTCATGACCTGATTTTCCTGTGTATAGCACACTCACGTCAAGGCTTGTGTTTATACTGAAAAATAAACTCATTAAAAAAAGACATGGAATCATTACTGTGTTAAATAAAGTTCATTCATTATTCTGAGCTTAGCACTAAAAAAGCTTAAGATGCCCACCTCTTTAGAAAATCCCAAAGGGGTACTTCTATTACCATCACAAGATGACTTGGCCACAGATCTGTCTTTCTCGGGTACATAACTGACTCTTCCTTCCAGAATATTGGTGATGGTTGTGTCAACACAATGTGTTCGACCTTTCATTAAAAAATTATAACAATTGTTACTAATAAAATTGAGGGATAAAAATATCATCAAAATACTAGCAAGAAGCTAAAATAATGAAGATAATAAAATTAACTTATATCGTGCAAGTATCAATACAAAATGTTTAAAAGAACTAGCATCCAATTCATTGGGTAGCTATGATTCCTAGCTGCTTCACGCTATGCAATGTAGAAAGTGGACTTAAGTAGCGCATCAATGAGACATCTTGCTTCTCAAGTCCCTTTGATTAGCACTCGCATTACCAGTAAATCAAATCTAGTTCAAGGAGTATGGACATGGCTGAGATAACAAATCTCATAACTTACTCAGGTCTCTTGCTATGGATGGAGATGGAACTTGGGGTAACACTTCCTTTACTTGTTGTACCATTTGCATGAGTCTTGTGTTGGGACTTGCACTAGAGCCATGGTTAGGAGGGGTGCTGCCATTTTGGACTTCCTGAGATTGGGTCCTTTTTTGAGCTACAAGTCAGATTAAGTTATATTCATTACTTTATTATTAATGGGCAGATTCTGTATAATATAATTTTCTCTAAAATCAATGTTAATTTTTGATAGAAACAAATTACATACTAAATATATCTCGCCGATTGTAATTTTCTCTCATAGTATAATATAATAAAAAACATATTATTAAAAACTAGCAATGGTATATTGCAATTCCTGAGTTTTGATTGATTAACAGGGAATGGTACATATGAGCCAATACTTGTCAACAAAAACAGCTGGGGGGCTCAAATATTGTAATTCTTTTGAGCGTTTCTTATAAAACAATTATTTTTGGAACATTAATATCAGTTGAAATCAAAACTACATGTAAATACAGTTAAGTTGACCCCCAAAAAGTTGGGAAAACTCCTTACAGAGAAAACTCAATTTTTAAGTGCGCTTTTTGTATGACAACAGTGTAGAGATATTATTGTATACCTGCTTGCTTTATTAATTCATTTACATCTTGAGCTGTAAAACTTGTAGCTGTCACTCCAAGAACACCGGCCATGTGCTACAACAAGATAAAGGAAGTTACGATAATAATATTAACATAGTGGTGATCAATGCATTCTTTTCCATCTGCCACTTGATAAAGTTTGTATTACCTTAGTTTGAACTATCATATCTGCTCAAAAGATTCACTACAGGTTTGATCAATCAAAATAACACTGAACCTCAAGAAGGCATCACTACCAGGCAATTTACCTATCGATAACTTAAGCTATCAATCCAGTTAGTTAGTCAGCCAATCAATCAATCAATCAATCAATCAATCAATCAATCAATCAATCAATCAATCAATCAATCAATCAGTCAGTCAGTCAATTAATAATTTATTAATTGACTGTCAGTCAATTAATAAATTGACCTATCAAATTGTTTGATCGATCAATCAATCAACCAATCAATCAAAAAGAACAATGTTATAAAGTTCATAAGCTTTAATTGGAATGACGGCTTTGAAAACTGAGTTCTACACTGTAGCCTAAGTCAGGATATGTACAGGATATGTACCCTGTGACAAATATGAGGAACATACCTTCTGTATATCACTACAATAATCATCTGACTTGGATTCTACTGGAGGAAGTACCCTGCAGGTGAAAGAATTCATACCTTCTGTAATGATCAAAAATATTTATTAGTTAATTAAATTGAATAATTTTTTTTTTCAGAATTTGAAAAAATTTTAATTTGTGCTTCTCTTGCTAAAGATACACAAGGTAATGTTTGGGAGAACAAGAAAAATGTAGACTACATAACAGATAACAGATCTGTATCTTTTTCACCCACAAAATATCATAATCCAAAACAGGGGTGCAACTTATGTGTGAATGCCACTTATCTGCTTGAATGTATTATGCAGACTGTACTAACCTGATGTGATAAAGTGTGTATGGAACAAACATAGTCCACAACAAATCTTGCCACCATCCACTTTCTAAAACATGCTACCAAATATGCAGAAAACTTGTTAGTAAATCCATCACAGATTAGACCTATCTTTTGACATATTTTTTTTAAAACAACTTTCTATTGGGAGTTACAGTGCTGCTCAAAAGTAAGTTGACACTTGAGACTTGATCCTCGAGACTCAAAGGTCGAGTCCCTCGAAGTTCAAGTCTCAAGACCTCAGCCCATTTGTGCAATTTATTCCTCGAGAGATCAGTCAAGCGACAAGCTCATTATTTAGTTTTCTCGACTCAAGACTCGAAACTTGGGGATCGAGTCTTAAGTCTTGAGTCTCTGGAATGAAGGCTTGAGGGACTGTCAACTTACTTTGGAGTGGTATATGTAGCAAGGGTACACTGCAGTGTATGATTTGCTTGATCAAAGTTAATAAAGCGGAATGGTTAGGGAGCTTGATGTCCAACGTTCTTTGTTTTTGTTTTTGTTTTTTGGCCTTGTCTGTGCATAAAATACCATACAATAGGTGTTTACTTCTGTCTGAGCAACTAACACAAAACAAAAGATTGTGCATGGTTGCGGTCCTTCCATAATTAAATCTTTGCATTCTTTGTTTGCTCCTTTGAAGTGTGCTGAGCTTCATAACCATTCCTTTCTTTTCACTATGGTTCAATCTGACTTTTTTGCTGCCAATTAATGTAATGTATAGTAAGACAGAATAACAAGAGAGGTGTTGAACTAGGCCACTTCTTGTACAATAAAAACTTAGTGCAGCATGTATCTTGAAACAGCTAAATTTAGTATCACTCTGACTCCATGCTAGTCTGAAGTGTCAGCTGTCCTCTCTTCCTCACCCCCCAGAGGAGGGGCGGGGATGAGGAGAGAGGACATCTGACACTTCAGACTAACTCCCTACATAAATTAAAACAGTTTTTTTATATGATAACAAGGACATACAACAGGCAGAAGATTCTTCCAAACCTCTTTCAACCTTTGGCTGGCAACAACTAGTGTGTGCTTAAAAACCTGGGGATTTTTTTTATTTAACTTGAAAATCAAAAGCAACTTGTTAACTCACAGGAGGTATCTGGATAATATGAGGACGTCTTACTGAGATTAAAATCTGCAAGAATGACATCAAACAACATTATTGTTTTATTACCATCAACACATTAATTACAAACTTTTCTATTGAGATAAAAAATCAAATAAATTTGATACAATTTGCCCATTTTTCAGTGTCAATGGTAGCAATTATGTGAAAAAAATCAGTGAGTTTAATTGTTATAAATGTCAGTTTTAAAAACAGTAGGAAAATAGAAGGACAGAACTCAATATTAAGTGAATGTAAATGACGTGCAAATGGTGTGGGTGTCTATCATTTGAGAGATCCAATTTGAAAAGTTTAAATCAAATATTGGTCTGTGGTTTGGCACCCACATTATCGTGCTCCAATTATTTAACAGATAGATGCTCAGAGAACCAATCAGAAAGTTCGCCAATAAGAATTTTTTAATCTACATGTATGGTTAAGAGCTTTTATTGTATGGTTCCAGAAAATGTCTATACCCCCCCCCCCCCCCACAGGAAGGATTGGAAATTCCTGGGAGTGGTGGGGGGAGGTGCCTCAAAAGCCAAAAACTTCAAGGAAATGTTTGAAGCTTAATTGGAATTTCCAGACGGGTGAGGGGGGACTTAAGAAAAATCCCTTCTGTGGGGGAGGTATGGGCAATTTATGAAACTACACATTTCTATAATGCTTCAAACAGGATGACTTACAGGCAATACAGTGCTGCTGAACTGAAAACACCATGGGCTGCAACATGAAGAACAAAATATCATTGAATAGGATATAATTTTGAATCCATTGTTTTGCAACCATTAATAAAAATTCTTCCTTTTTCTGCAACTAAGTTCAGTCTAGACTAAATTTCCAGCAACAATTTTGTGAAAAACTGTTTTAAGAGCAAAGGTTTCCTTTATTTTACGTACTTGAACTTTAGAAGGCCTCTTTTTCCATTAGTGATTTGCTCTTCTGGAAATGCTAGCAGAGGAAGACTAGACTCTTAAAAATAAAGTAAAGTAAGAATTAATTAAATCAGTATCGCTTACTTGGCAAAATAAAATAGCCCTGGTTGACGCTGATTATTAAAAAAGATGTTTTAATCACTTCTTACAGTGGCCTTCATCAGTTATCAGGTATGGTTTTTTTTAACTGATGAAGGTCAGCTAAGTGACAGAAGTGTTTTACATTTTTTATTTAATTTTAATCAGCATCAACCCTATTTTACCATTGATTATGACTGATTAGGACAACAGTATTTTTAACTTTTGACATCTTTATAGTACTTTCTTATGGCTTCCATTAAATTTGATTTATCTAAAATGTCAGAATCTATAAAGTGGGAGCAGAAAACTTTGGCATGGTACAACGTAATGCCACAAAAGAATGATGAAAATAAGATTTGTCTTGACAAGTGTATGGTGCCAATATACATACTCATAGTGTATAGTGTTCCATTAACTGATCAGAATTAGTCTTTTTCATGCCTTATTTCGGTCCTTAAATAGGGTATCACTTTTGTTCCTTTTGGCATTGTGTTCCCGGCGTGATCCTTAGATAGGGTAGCTAAATTCTATCAGCTCAAATAAACGCCCAGCTAAACGAAAAAAATTGTCTGTTAAAACGGAACTATCCCTCATTAAGTATTAACAAAGCAATTTTGAAAGATTTGAGCTTTGCCGTGCGCAGTTAGCCGTTATTTGAGTCGTCACGCAATACTTCTCCTCCCCTTGAATAGGGTGTCAATTTTCAGGTTTGGGCCTTAGAAAGGGTATTAATTTTCGTTTTCTTTATCCTTAGATAGGGTCAGGGTTTGAGAACGTTCGCGGCACACCCCTATCCTAAATTTAGGGGAGTACCCCCCCCCCCCCCCGGGACATGTTGTGCATTCCAGCAGTGCAAGGTTGTGCAGTTGTTTCATGCTCTGATATGAGGGTTTGTGCTACTGTTTATTCCCTCACCCTCCCTCCCTTATCAGTGGACCTGGTAGGTATAGGGTTGGTAAGTATCCCCACTGATCTTATCAAAGTGACAGTGCCTGACGTGGGTGGTTGCCTGGTGGGTTGGATATGCCCTACTCAAGGCTTGTATTTCACTTGGAACCACCACCCACTTTCATTAGGCACCTTCCCCAAGCTCATCTATTGGTGATGAGCTTTAAATAAATATAGCATTTGTTTCAAAGACATCTTAATATTAAGCACCCTAGCTTATTATTATTAACCATATGTTTTTTTACCATGTAAGTATTCTTTCATCTTGTTATCTGTGTTTTCTCTGTCTTTGTTGTCTCTTAAGTCTTCATATCCTAGGAGCCACTTAATTAGCCATGGGCAATCATACCTGCCATATGGCTGAGAAAAAAGCACATTGAAAGTGTTAGCATGTCATCTTTAAATATTTTAATAAAAACTCAATAGAAACTATTAAATGTAGCTGTACCATTGAGACGTGTAGGTAAATTTGAGCATTCTGTTCATCTATAAGTTAGAATACTCAGTTTGTAAAAAGAAAAACTAAAAGTACCGTTAGGTAATATATTCACCTGAGTGCAAGGCTGCTGCCTAAGAAGATTTCTAAGGAGCCCTTCGGGCTCCTAACATCAAAAGTTAGGAGCCCAAGCCATTACTTTAGGAGCCCAGCCTAAAAGTTGCCACGGTCGATCCTCGGGGGAGGGGGTGGGGTAGAAGAAAAAAACACATCTAGGGGAGGGGTCTGGGGAGCAGCTGCCCCCCCCCCCCCCTCCCGGGCCCTTCCACAGCACACACATTTTGTTTTGTCATTAGAGCCTTTGCACGTAAACAGAAAACTCCTTCGGACAAGATTGTGATGAATGTTGGATAAAGTAAGTTAAAAATGTGCAGAACAAAATAAAACAATGTTTAAAGGAGTTTTGAACATCCAAAGTTTTGAAGCAAAATCAGTGAAGCATGAAGCAGCAAAATTATTATTTCACTTTTGCACAGCAAGCTCACTAAAGAACTTGAATTATTGTTAGTAATACAGCTTTAACAGAACCAAGATTACAATTTAGCAGGTCTGTTTGAAGGTTAAGGCAAAGGTAACAAAAAGTCAAAAACACCTGTGTAAACACTTTAATTAAATTCTGATCTTATCTACATTTCATAATCAGTTGTCAAAAATAGACCAGAAAAATTAAGTTGTGAAAATAAAAAAAGTTTCTAGGCTTATCAATTGAGTTGCTTATACAATAGATTTTAGTAGTTTTAAAAACAATTCATGTTATTCAGACTGTTTTCAGCAAAGTTTTCTAGCACATTCTTTTCAAGAGTAATGTTCTCCTTGTCACGGTTCAATAACCGAGATAAAACACGAAACAGTTCGAATGAACAAACAAACAAACTTGATCCACAAAAAGCGGTAGCTGATAAGAATGTCACAGAAATGAAGCGTTCTCTAAAGTGAAAAAATAAAAGTTTGAGTTAAATCTGGTTAAATAATAAGCTTAATTACAGTAATTCGTAAGTGTAACATCAAAACATTCTGCACATTATTTTAGGCTTGTTGAAAAGGTTTTGTTGAAAGCTTTTGCAGGTTAAAATTGTCATGATCAGACCTGATGCATGGATGGCCAGGAGATTGATTTCACTTTTGTATCCGTAAATGTTTACTTCAAATTCACTATAAACTCCTCCAAAACATCAACGTAGCGAACGAAACGTGAAGCAGCCCATAATGCTACTCATTCTTCATTCCATATTTGGGAGTCAGTCCCAGTCCTAAACAGTCAAAAATAAATGGTTTTCGAAGTTGCCGAATTTTGCAAAGGCACGTTACGTATTTATACGCTAAAATTATCTCGATTATGCACAATTTTAGTATTTCCGTTTTGAAATGAAGCACTTATTGTTTTGAACGGGATATATCTTACGCCAGTGGAACAAAGTTACAAGGAAATTGAAGTCATTAGATGAAAATGGAAAATCTATGCTTAGGCGCCCATCCGGGCTCCTTGAACAAAAATTTAGTCGCCCGCACTCGTAACTTAGGCGCCCCAGGCGACCGGGCGCCCGTTAGGCAGCAGCCTTGGAGTGTATAACAATAGGCCCCGTCAGTAGTACTACAATACCCCGATATGTATTCAATAGGTTTGATTTCTGCGAGTGTGTCTTCTTCTTTGCTAGCTTTACTATCTTAACAAGTTTTTAATACAGTTAATTAGTATAAATTTAACATACCTGGTAATAATAATGATAAGAAAAAAATTATTACTGTTTATTCATTAAATAAATTATAAATCAAAGATTTCATATTTATTAAGTCATGTAACCCATGACAGGGCATACCATAACACTTGGAAGAACAGTTTCAATAGCAACATTATCTAAGGCTGTCACATGATTGCTGACGACAACCTGAAATAACAAAATTTGAAAAAAAATTTGAGGTGTTATTATCCTGCTCGGGACATTTCTAAGATTTGACTTGACTTGTAAAATTGTTAATTAGTAATGATAATGTAGGTCTACAAAGATAAAATTGAAACACATTTACTCGGACTTGGAGAAATTATTTACTACTAACAGTGAAGTGGGAGAGTGCAGGAGGTCCAAAAGTGTCAGTCAATTTCCTGACTAAAATGAGTAATCAATGATAGAACTGAATTTACAATGTAGTTACTATGAGCAGTTTGTAAGCCCAGGGGTTTCAATAACATTTGTCATAAGCGCTGTCAAGGGAGGAGTGGGTAGATGTGACCACAAAAGGGGCCCCTTTCCTCTAGGGCGGGGGGGGGGGGGGGGGGGTCTTTCATCCCTTTCCCCCCAGAAAAACTTGAAATCTAGAGGCTCAAGAAGGCAATTTCCAGCATTCTAGGCATCAAATGTGTGCTGTAGTTGAATGTTTTTTATTAGCAACAAAGCAGGATTATTTTTTAACAAACTTCTACTTTTTAAGATGCGAAGAGGTCCAATTTGGATACCTTCATCATTGTTGATGTGTTTAAATTGTGTTGCTATTTTATTATAATTATAATTTTTTTATTTTTTAATAAGTAAAATCTTTACAGACAGTGGTAAGAGACCCTGTTGGCAGTGGTAGACCACCGGCAACTGGCACTTATTGAAACATCTGTAAGCCTGGGTGTTAAAAAGCCTTTGTGAGAAATTGGTATGCTAATCAATTTACAATCATTATGGATAATGTTGCTGATACCTTGTGTTGGCCTTTAACATAATTTTCACCTCCCTCTTGGGTGACAGCAATGCCTAGTATAGTACAGGACACTCTAAAAACAATCCTACAACACAACACGGAAACACCAGTTGAGCTTACTTGAATTAACTGAAAGGTTTAATTAATAGTAACCTGAGATCATGACTTTCCTCCCCACTTGAAGCGTCTTGCCAAAGAATGTAAATTCTCAATAACTGATTTCTGACAAAAATTAGCAGCAGCAGCAAGTTTAAATAAAATATGCTTTTCATTTGTGTTGAGCTTTATGCATTTTATTCAGAATTACAGTCAAACCGAATGTTCTTTTGATAGGAACTCTGCAACATTGCGGCGCAATGCTCCAACACTGATTGACAGTTTGATCTAACCAACTTGCAACTTTCAATTCAAATTTGTTTGAACAAGGTGCCAAGTTCCGGTTTTCATTTTGCCATATAAAACAAGGTAATATCAGCTCTGTTTCAAAGAAACAGAAAATAATTGCTCCATGGTCGACTGTTTATCAACAGATGGCGAGAAATTAGCAACAGGCTTTGTTCAAATTGCCAAGCTGGGAATTGTGCTTAACAATTCAAATTGGCTCGAGTTACAGCTTACATTTTTAAAAATTTTCAACATGGCATCTAAAGGACTAATGATGGTGATTTAGCATTCTTTGATGCTTCAGGAATTAACATTATGGGTATTTTTTTTAGGTCACCTACTATTTCTTACCTTCTCACTAACATCTCTTTAGGTAAAATCGACAATAACAGAATGAGCTGAAGTCCAAAAAAGATTCTAAATATTACAAGAAAGAGACCACATGGGATGTACAGCAAGAGAAGCAGTAGTGCCCCACCATCTGGCAGTCTGAAAAATTACAAATTACTTATTAAGTTGTTTCGTTTCATAACTTTTATTTACATTTTCATAACAAATATGAACAATAAGCCAAGTTTTCTATAACTCACTATCACTCAAACATTTTTTCGGCATTCTGCTCAGAGGAATGCAAATGTTTTTTGCACAATTTTTTTTGGGGGGAAGGGGTTATGGGCACGTTAAGTTCCCATATTTCATCACTCAAATAATTATGTCTGCTTTGTACTTGTCAACACTTTAATAAAGGATACACTAATAGATCACGTTAGCCATAATATAACATTGTTGAAGGTGAAATGAATGAAATGATCCTTGCAGTGTGTAAGCAATTACAGTGGAACCCCGTTAATACGGCCACCAACGGGCCATGGGAATTTGGCCGTATTAGCGGGGTGGCCGTATAAATGGGGTAGGGTCAAATTTCATGACTGGTCTACTTCAAGTGACATCTTGACAGATACATATCATAATTGCACTTCTAAACAGAGGCACATCAAAATGCTATCAAATCTGTTAGACCTTGATAACAATCTTTCTGTAAGAGATGTTCACAAAGAGGAGAAAAGCTCAAAGAGATCCACGGGCGTTTTGAATATAATAATATCATTCAATATTGTTTCTCAAGTACTGTTGTATTTGTTTCGTTTGGTAAATTATTAATGGATATTTGGTTTGAGTGGCCGTATTAGCGGGGTAATATTATAAAGGATTGTATAGTTTGGGATTTCAGAATGTGGCCGTTGGCCGTATTAACGGGGTAGCCGCATTAACAGGGTTTTATTATAAGAAAATGTATGGCCATTTTGCCGGGACAAAAAATAGTGGCCGTAATAACGAGGTGGCCGTATTAACGAGGTGGCCGTAAGGCGGGGTTCCACTGTAAAGCAATTGCATTTTTTAGCCTGAATTAACGCCTGTGTCGCACATGGAGGTTGGGTGCCTAGGAACCTGGGGGCTGGAGCTGCCGACCCCAAACCCAGGTAGCAAGAACACCCCAAAAGCCTGCCCTAGCCACAACCCAGCCACGAGCCCCGCCCGCCACACCCAGCCCCATTCCCAGCACCCGTCACACTGAATGAGGAATTCAGTGGAAAAAAAAAACTATTCGAAGTAAGCCAGAACGCCTCGAGCACTAAACTCAGTAACTCAGTGAAGCTACGTGGCTCAGTGAAACTACTAGCACGTGCAACGGCACACACATAACAACGCTACAGGTAACCGCTGACCACGAGTGCACCGGAAGTTGCCCGCAGCACCTTGACTGGAAGTAAAAGGCCATGCATAGGAAATTGCCCACCCGCCAAAGTACGCTAATAAACGCCACGCCACGCCAACGCCATGCTAATGCCAAGCTAACGCCAGACAACTATAGAACAGCCACAATTAGCTCCTAGACGTTAACCAAGTTAAATAATATATTTAACCTCATAAAATTTCAAGGCTACAATGGGATTTGAACCCATGGCCAACGAGATACTGGTGCATAGCTCTACCAATTGAGCTATGAAGCCTTGATATATTGGGAGCAGGTCAATTGTAGGTTCTAATATCCTGCAGATGGAGTGGATGATGTAATGAATATATGAAAGACATATGAATATAGGTCATATATGTCTATCATATATTCATTATATTGTTGAAGGTGTTACATGTATGCCTGGAGAAAGAGTGTTGCCCTGAGTCTCATCATGAGAAAGAGGTAGACATATAATAAAGCTCTCTCAGGGACCAGCTTCTATCCACTGACCAAACTTCAAAATTGCATATTTGTTGTGGAAAAACAACATACAGTTGGAGAAGAGGGGAAAGTCTCTCATATTGTGAATGAGTCCCTAATGTGTTTGTTCAACGGGAATCAAGTGATTTGCCATTAATCTTCAGATATATCTTGTCTTATAATTATTTCTTGACAAAACAAAACTACAGATTACAATTTCCTGAATAGGAATCAAACCTTATTACATATGGCTACATAGTAAATTGTTTAGAAACATAAATCTCTATTTACTACTTGTCAGCTCTTAATTACTGTTTAAAAAGGCCTAATTATGCAATAAATTGCTCGTTAATAGCTTTCTGTGGCCTGTGGGGAACGAAATTATAAATACTTTATGGAGAGCTTACCTGTTGTGGTAGAAAAGGTCCGTTAGCCCTGAATTCAAAGCCATTTTCTTAAAAGGTGGGGTAATGTAATATTAATGATTGGTAATCAACAGGGCAAAGCCCAGAAAATATCCAAGGATGTGAATAAAAGCCAACTATCAGTTCTCGACAGAGGTACCGATTTTCCTCCACCTTTCCGAGAAAGTTGGCGGCGCCAGTGATATGACTACAATGGCAGTCAGCAGATGCAGAGGAGAAGTGATATTCTTCATGTAAATACCACTGTTCTTTCTCGAGGTTTTCACGTGTGGCTCTGGGCGTGTGGCCAAATAAGTGCAGCCGAAGCAAAGTCCAATATTTGCATAGGGAAACTGGGCATAGTATTTAGGCAATAATGTTCTGTTGAGCTCGAGAAATTTTGTTTTGCTCTTGAAATAAACCAAAATGAATATCCAAAATGTAGATCCAAAAATATGGAGGAAGACTAAGAACGAAATTGCTTTGCGCGTGCTCAATTACGAAATCAAAATGGCGGACGAAGGACGAAGTCATGCTGAGTGCTCTCTCTTTTTTTCTCCTCAGAAAAAAAAAAACAATATGTCATTTATTTCCGCAGATTACTTTCCAGAAAAGCGCATCAAGCAAGCTGTCAAAGTGAAATGAAACATTCTGGACAATAACTTTCAAAACGAGGTCACGGTCGCTGACCTCGACTACTGGATGCATGCAAAACAACCTAATATTTATTCAGAACGTGGGTGCGTGTCGGCATATAAATGAAGCTGATTTTAATATTCCAAGGACCAGTGAATAGAAACAACAGACATTAGCCATAAAGGCTCATAACAGGCGTGTTTACTGAGTCACATGCTTAAAGAAGTCATTGTTGTGGAAGTGAAGTCCCAACAGGTTGGTCGCGAAATTTATTAATATGTATTTTTTCTTATAACATTTAAGATTCGGTGCATGCTTCGCAGTTGTTATTTTCACTTTCAATATCAAGTCGCTGGATTTTAACTCAGCAGGGTATTTATCTTTTAAGACTGGCTGTTTAAACAAAATAGGATTTGCGTGTCTTTTTTCGCGTTTATATTAGTACACCCGAGGTAATTTAGCGAGCAAGGTGGAGATCTAATACGTGCGATCACTAAGAACAAATTTGATTTTCCGCAGATCGCGCGATTTAGTCCCAATACAAAGAGACTAAAGCTCAAGCTTCAGATCAATTTGCCTTTTTAAACGTTCTTATGGTTTGTGTAACTCGATTTTCAGCATGTCAACTACTGTAACGCCAAGGACCACAAAAACCCAAGTGGAAGCTTCGAAGCGGTGGAGCGCCCCACCACGCTCACGGACGGTCGGGCGAGCTGGTCGATCTCCCGATGAAGTAGTCCGCGATGTTCGTGGCCTCAAGATGCGACAGAGAGTTTCCTTGGCCCTCGCTGATGACATTCTGCGAGGAGAATTGGAAGACATGGTTTCGGCGCACAGTCAAAGGCCGATCAACCCGGACGCCTTCCGCACGTATCAAGACTTCTTGATCCCTTCGGGATCGATGTACGGAGGTGCGTTCCCAATTGTTTCCGCCTCAGCTATAGCAGACATCAGAGGGGCCGATACACTGCACTACTCTAAGTTTGAAAGGCAACTACGTTGCAAGGTGGCTTCGGTTTATCGTCTCATGCAGATGTTTGGATGGGGAAAAGGAGTTTCCGATCGCGCTGCTTGCACGGTACGTTGGTGTTTGAATTGAGTTAATGTTTCACTTAGTGTCATGCTTTATATCTAGCGATATCTATTACAGTACGTGTGGTCGCAAACTGCGGAAACAATTCCTTCAATTATATTTGTAACATTTTGAGGCTTGTTTTCACTGTCTTAAAATTAACTTTCTGTTCTAATTTCCTGTGTGAAATATGCATAATGTTTGCGTGTTAAAGGTAGGTCGGAAATAATACATGTGGGATTATATTTCAGGAATTATTTGTCACAGTACCTTTCGATCACTTTTGACAAGTTGTTAATATTTTTTCATTGGTCATTTTAGACAATTCTTCCCTCATTGGTTCATATGCAGAAAGTGACAATATCGACAACGAAAAAAAAATTAATCTTCTTAGGTGTTGGCTTTCTGTCTGCAAAGATCAAGCCCCTGGCCAGTTATCATAAATGGATGAAAAAGTTGGGGGGCTAGGCAAAATTTAACAACACCATAGGCCGAGTCTAATTTAATTGGCAGTCAGTTTGAGAAATTATTTAAATTCCAAATATTATTTCAAAATTGGACAAGCATGTGCAAGAAGCTGTCCAAACTACCTGTTAGTTTTGACGCACATCATAAACATGCTTGTGTGGGATTTTGGGCAATGGATTGCTGAATTTAACTGAAACTTGAAAAATATCAGATTATGGTAAACATAAAATGTGGTACTAATTTTTAATGCTCTCTGAATTTAAAAATTTTAGTTGTGTATATTTTAATTTCAGTTTCATTCAGAACATGGTAATTAACATGATATATGCGTTTGAACTAAAGATATTTTGACCAGTCTCCTTTTCAAAGTGTTTCTTTTTTAATTTGTAATTTACTGGTAATATTAATTATTTTTATACAAGATTGGCAAGTTCGACAAATACAGGACGATTAAAACAGAGTAATTTGTTAGGTCAAGAATGGTTCTTTATTTATTTAGAAATCAGAGTGGTGTGTTTTGTTGTTGTTGGGCAAAAGCCAAGAATAGCCATGTACATCCTTGTTTATTTTAAGGTTAAGCAGTAATGTGTCTGATTTTTTTCAACAAAATCCAATAATGTTTTAGAATGCAGTGATCATATTGTGGCTCATCTGATTTATTCAGAATCTTATTATTTCTAGAATCTTCTACAGTCCATTAGGCAAGAAGAACTATCTAAAATCACGTTGAATGGCTCATGCATGAATTCTGAAACAATTTCTTTTTTAGTGAATAGATATTCAAAACCAATTCACTCTCATAGCTATGTGGATATATAATGTATTAATAAATATTATGATTTGTAGATGAAGCTTGGAGAGTTTAAATAAATAATTTGCACATTTTCTAAAACTAGCCAAGAATGAAAAGTTCGTGATGTCTTGTTTTAAAAGTTTTTTGCTGTCAATTACTCAGGAAGAGCAATGATCAAATTGCCACAACAACATATTTTGCAATCAAAGTGCATGATTGTACTTTTGTAACTTTTTGACATCTGAAAGTGAGATAAATTTAAACAATTCTGAGAGAAGGGTACACTGTATATAGGTGACCAACCTTTTTGCTGTTCACAAAATCACCTAAGATAAAGCAATGATTGTATAATTATTAAATTATTGATGAACATGCATAGAAGAATACTTTTAACCCAATCCCTGGTTACTTACCATCACAATTTCAATAATGTATTGGAAATGCAATCTTAGTAGTAGACCATTGGCCTAATAAGAAAAAATTTTGTCCATGTCATAGCTCCTTTAAAGTTAGATAGTGAGAGGAAATTCACTGTAATCACTTAATTCTTGCATGCCTTTCTCCACCCATAAGGATTATTTGGTATCAGTGATCTGTTAGGGAAACCTGATATAAAATACTGAAGCAAGATAACCTGTGATAGACTAGCATTCCTCCCAAGGGGAGTTACGTCTTGTAAATGGTTGCCGTAATCAAGACTTGTGGCAAGACTGGGATCTTTCCTGTAAGCCTGACGTTGTTAGCCTTGCAAAGGAAATCAAAGTTCCGAGACAGTGTTTAAAAAATATTGAGGTGGCGCACAAGTCCCACAGAATTTGACTAAAATTCTGCAAAATGCATATGTTGTGAAGGATCATTACCTAGCGATACTCCTGGTCACCTCTTACTATGGAAACTGGGATGAACTTCAGCAGCATAAGCCAGTTGGCCCAAGTGTGCCACTAGCTGCTTTAGTAATAATTATAATATTTTTATTGTTTATGATCTTTCTTCCAGGTTTGTGCTTCTGAAAATGACAATGAAGAGAACAACTATTTTGTGGCCCCTACTGGTTTGCTATTCAGTGAGGTGACAGCATCTTCAATTTTGAAAGTTGACCACAAGGGGAATGTTGTTGAAGCAGGAAACACAAACTTGGGAATCTCCCAGTCAGCATTTGAACTTCATGCTACCATACACTCAACAAGGAAAGATGCAAAGTGTGTCTTGTTCCTGTCAGCTGATTCTGTGAAAGCTGTGAGTAAAATTTTGTCTTCTTACAATAAAAATCAGTTAAGCATTCATGCATTCAATTAATTACAATTATATTTATTCCTCCTACTTTTAAAAGGTGTGCCAAAATTGGTAAATTCAAGACTTTGTGAGACGGTGAGACTGATATCTTTTCTGCAAGGCCTGAGCTTTCCCAGCCTTGAAAACAGAAATCAAGATTCCGAGAAAGGCATCACCATAAAAGTTGAGATAACAAGACCCCTGAAATTTGGCTAAATGTCTGCAAAACACACATTTTTAGAAAGAACATTCACCACCCCTTACATATGTGAAGTGAAATTGAATAAAACTTTAACAATATACATTGTATGATTTGGTCTTGTCAAACTTTCACCCATTAATTGAAGATAATTTTAATATATAAGTTTAATTTTCAAAATTGGGCTTGGCCCATAGAACTTGAATGTTGTTTGGATTTATGTTTGTCCAAGAGCTTTTTGTTCTTTTCTCTTTTTGTTATCAGATTATAATAAAGACATTTTCTTACATTTTGTCAAGTGACGTGGCATGATGTCTGCATGCATAGTCTGCATATTATGAATTATCACAAGGTTCTGACAATGCCACAGAATAAAACCAGTAACTGTTTTCTACTTGTTATTAGGTATCTGCAATTAAAGCAGGACTTGTGCCAATCTCTCAAGAAGGAGTATCTGTAAGTATTTCTTTGGCCAGTAATAATAATAAATAAATAATAATAATGGTTAAATAATAGTTTTCAAAATGTGAAATATTTTTATTAATTTTTTTTCACCAACTTCCTAATGATTGTAATTAATTATAAATGTGCAGCAGTTAGTCTTTCATCATCTTCAACAGTCAGAGTAATTTAAAAGTTCTTTGGGTACTTGCTGTGTCCAGTTACATTGTAAATTTCCTATATTAAATTTATTTTACAGTGTACTTAGTGTATCATCGTTTATAGCTGCACATTATCTTTTTAAATAGGACTCGTTTTTTATCCATTGGTTTCTTTCAGTGGTTATTTTTTAATCTTATTATCTTTTGTCTTGGTTGTTAAAATTGTAATGATATTTCTTTAGTTATTTATTTCCTGAAGAAGTCAAAATATTGGAAATATCATAGTTCAGTCCAACCGTACTGTCAGCCTTTCTGTTTTTCAGCTGTTTGTATTTCTACATTTTACTGATCAGATCCACCAGGATCTGGTTCCTTTGTTTTGTCCATTGGCCTTTCTAAAGTTCTAATTATCTCAACAATTTGCATGGCTACCCCCAGTTTTCTTTTTGGATTTTAAGAGCCCTTCATAACTACTTTTGTTGCATAGTCATCAGCCAGGCAAAAATACCTCGCTATTAGTAGGCACCGTCCTTTAAGTGAGAAGAGTAATTGTATTATTTGGTGTTATTTTATTCTGTTATGATAGGTTGGGGAAGTTTCTTATCACACTTTCCCAGGGATGAAGTTGGATGAAGAAGCCAGGGATTCCTTAATCAACAGCTTTGGACCATCAAGCAGGGTACGTCAGGAACAACATATGAAGACACATCTTTTTTCTACTCTTGCGTGATCAGTGTTTTATTTTTTCTTACAATATAAACACAAAGAAAAACAAAACAAAATAAAAAGCAAAGAAAGAAAAGCATCAACTAGGAGATCTTATTTTTTAGAATCCATCAAACTTTTTTGTGTGTTGATTATTATTGGTCTAAACACAAGACATGATGCAGCCAAAACTTGGGAATATCAGATGATACCCTCCAAATGATTGGAACAGAAAATGTCCTCAGACAAAATAATATCAGTGAATATTTTTCCCAAACATAATTTAAGGTTACATGTAATCCTTATATATTCAGATTCACTACTAAATTCTCCAGACTATATTGTTTTAAAAGGAAATCTTGATGAGAAGGCAATATTTTTTAATGGGCCTGTCATTATTTCAGGTGTTGATTTTAAGAAACTTTGGTGCCATTTGTGTTGGAGAGACGATCGAAGAGACAACCTACCTTGCCTATCTACTTGTCACTGCCTGTGAACAACAGGTATGTGATGTGTAAGACATTTTTACATTTTATACATTAAGTTTTTGACAGTTTAAGGGGCACTGACATATCTTGATTCACTTTAACAAGCTGATAACAGGACCCCACTTAGAAATGTAAACGCACAAACTTGACTTGTTAAGCATGGCTTGAATTCTCAAATTTTTCACGAATCATGTTGCAGAGGAGATTTGTTGTATTTCATTTAACATTAGTTGATTCTGTAAACTAAAGGGTTATTTTTTACTGTGATTATTTTTTTTCCCAGATAGCTCCAGGGAAAGTTATGCCAAAAGCATTTTAAGGCCTTTCTTTTGTGGCAACTAGTGCAATCTTAAAATAAAGAACACATTAAAAGGAAAAAGACTGAAAGTATATAACATTTCTAGTAGCTAAAATACGCTTTTTAAACACTTTCTGAGCACTCAGTTTGAAAATATTTCTAAGACATTCTTATGATTTCTAGGAAGAAGGCAAGCGACATTTCTTTTTAATTTGTTGAATATCAAAACCACAACAGAATTCATCCCTTCAAGGGTCTTTCAACACTGACCGGAAATTAGTACATGTACCCTTAGCATATGGTTGTATATACTGTTCATTTCTGATAGCTTTTGGTCACAAACAGTTCTGTTAAAGGTGCTTGTAAAATAGGTCGACCTGCAAATTTTAGAAGGAGCAGGTCAAATTGATGCAAAAGGGTCTGTCTGATGATGTCGTTGTTTACATTTTGTTTCATTAGCATACGTTTTGACTTAGAGAAGGCATCATGCCATATACAGGGCCCAGTTGTTCAAGGGGTGGATAATGCGGATCAGTTTATGTTTCTGGGAGACTGCCCACCTACCCCTCCCCAAACCTAACATTAACACTTACTTCTTGCTTTGGGCAAAATGTTATGTTTGGGGAGGGGTAGGTGGGCAGTTTCCCAGAAACATAAACTGATCCGATAATGCTATCCACTGGATACATCTCTATCCAGTGAATAACTGTTGGCAAAACAAACCACGCTATCCACTGGATAGTGATTTATCCATTGGATAGCGTTATCCATCTTTTGAACAACCAAGTCCAGATGTTTGATGAGCTTGTGAAATGTAATAGTCCGCGAAATTTTTAGTTCCTTGCATACAAGATTGAAGGAGATATTAGCTTTCAAAAACGGCAAAATTTCTGTCTGGCAAAAGCACAGCCCATACATTCTTTAATATTTTTAATTTTGAGTTTCCAAACCCAAATCACATAAAAAGTATTTAGTACAAGAGGCTCAGATTTAGGTTAGTAGTGCCACGTTCTTTCAACATTCAGAATTGATTTTTTTGTAGTTTGATCAGAGACTGAAATGCTTATGCTAACGAGGCAAATATTGTAAACAAGGATTCCCCTGTTGGCTAACACAGAGCAGAACCCTGTTAAATACAGTGTTGTATTATCTCTCTTCCAACTTTGTTGTGACTGATTTGTCCATAGCTTTCTGCCATGAGTGCAGGAGTAGATGAGCTGATTAAAATTGATGACGAAGCCAAGGAACAGATGGACAATGCTCTGTATGGGGGTATGGATGCTAATGAGAACCAACAGAAGATGGCTGAAGTGCATTTTGAGGCCTGGATGCGACTGCTGGATTCCAGGGTAACTACTGTTTCGAATTTCATAATGAATAATGTTCCAAAATTTCACAAGTTAGGCAGCATGAAACGTTTTTCTTTAAAGCCATTTCGTGTTCTATTTTGCAATCAGATTACAAACTTCAGTATTTTTTATGAGCAAATTGACTTGATACGAGGCATAGCCGAGTTGACTATGGAATGAGGGCAAGTCATGTAACTCTTTTATTAGACACTCTAAAGGATTGCAGTCCAAAACTTACAATTTTATGTATTATAAAGTTAAAAATCAGGAATAGTTTTCCATGAATGGCTACTAAAATGCTAGTGAAATCCGGAAACGTTTCCTGTGCCACACTGCGGGTTAGAAATGAATGTACTTCTGAGTGGCAATAGAAAACTTTTTGCCAGTGTTTCAAGAGAATTTAAGAAACAGTTGTGAAAGTTTATGGAACCATTTGCCTTCAAGCTTTATGTCTCTACAAGTCTACATTTTTTCAGACTTCCACTGATGCTTATACAGTACTAAAGAATCACCCCCAAAAGAGTGTTTACTAGTGCTTTTATTTACCGATACTTGCTAATTTGTTCCTTTATATTTAGGGATGCAAGACCGGCTACACCTACCGCAACCCAGAGATCTTTAAAGCGGAAGGGAAAGAGCCTAAATCACGCGAAGCTGCGCCAGCCAAGACTTCCAGTGCTCGCACAGAGCTAACTATCTACCGCGATGCCAATATACGGCGCACCGCATCCCTCGGGCGAGGAAACACCTACAGGTTTGTGAATGTGAAGCAAGGAGAGGCTTGCGTCTTCTAACCTTATTGATTACTGGTTCGTTGGGGACCTTCAGATCGGAGTACGAATACGACTTTTCCAACCTAGTGCCTCTACCTGCGATTATCACGTTTCACAAGAATCCGTACCGTACTGGTCAGCAACAGGGAGGAGCGAGGCTTCTGCGACCATCAGTTAATCCTCAAGTTCGTTCCTATTAAAGTAGAACATAGGTCCTTAACTAGCGCGCGCCACCTAACCCTATTTTGTGCAGTGCTTTTTGCCTCATTCCACGTAAGATGTTTCGCCGCCAACTCGGCCATTCTCGTGCGTCTCCAACTCTGCGAACGTAACTTGGTTCAAATTTGAAAGTCGTAGTCGTACTACTATCTAACAAAGGTCCCTTCGTACTTCTATCAAATAAAGGGCCTTATTAAGGGCCACTATTAATAGAATGGGAAATTTCCGTCCAATCTTTCCAACCGAAAAAGAGGCCAAACTTGCAAGGTTGACCGTTAAGCCCTGTAATTTTCCTATCGGCACAAACCATTTCATTTGATTTCCAACAAAATGTTTGGTTTAATGGAAAACACCAACTAACTTCTTTGTTTTTGCTGGACTTTGTGCCAAAACAAACGTTGGCTCTGCCGTTCATGCAACTTTTCCCGCGCTTTTCACGGTTGGCGGGATTTTACTTTGAGCTGACTGGTTCACTTTACTCTTTTCGCTGCTGCGGAATTCTGACCAATCAGAGCGAACAGGTTGCTTTTTCAGCCAATCAGGAGCATATCAAAACTGAATCGTGACTTGGCTTTCGCACGTTTTCCCGCGCTTTTCGCACGTTGCATGTTTTTGTCTCGTTTTCTCATTGGTTCATTGCTTTCACAGGAATCGTCTCAAGTGGCTCAACTCACCTGTTAAGGCCACCGAGTACAGACGAGAGCGTGAACTGGACAATTCCGAGCCCGTACTCATTAAGGACAGGAAGCCAGAAAAAGAGGACAAAGATGACGAGGTAAATCACTTATCCGCATTCTTGTACTGTGCCCAGTTCGTTGTACTCCAGTTCTAGTTGACGAGGCAAAGTAAACACGACGATATTCTACCTTCTGCAATGTTCTGTAAAAATGAAAAAAAAAAATACGCTTCTTTACGTTGCGGCAAGCCTTTTACATTGGAATGAATTTTTGTCGCTTACAACCAGTAGTAAGGTGCAGATACCAATTTGTTTGTGCGTTTCCTCTTACGAAGGCGAGAAAAATAAAAACCTCTTGTCGCATTCGCTAAAGTGTATGCCTGACTTGGATCGCCGCGTAAAATACTCGTGTCCAATTAGCAAACGTGACTTAAGGGGCAGTCTCACCAATATTTAATGCTACTTGAAAATCCAATGAAGGCCGGTTGGTATTAATTGAAAATCCACTAATAGTTGCCTAACCGTACTAAAACGCACTGTACTGGTCGTGAAAGTTGTTGAAAACTGGTGTGGCTATGGATGGGTAAGAAAGAAGTGGTCTAAAACTTGAAAACGTCCGGCCGACGTTTTCAAGTTTGACAGTGTTACTTGGAGGGAAATCACTAAAAACCATTGATTATGGTTTGTGCACATCTTTGAGAGTGAATTTATGACTTTTTGGCGTTTAAACGTGACTTTGCTGCTCAGTGAGTGCGCCTTTATAAATCTAGCATAGGTTACACAAAAAAACTTTTAAGACCTCTCTTGATAAGCCAACATTTTGAAAGTGTAAAATTATATTCGTTTGGTCGCTGTGAACTAGCGGCTTTATGCTACTAGCGACAAGCTGTGCGTTTGGCTTAACGATTCAAATCTTTACGATACAAGACAACAACCTGCAATTAAAGCATCTTCTTTATCGTTTTGTTTCTTTTCGAAACAGGAAGTTTTCATCACCACTAAAGTCGTTTCAGTTAACCAGTCTGCGCCGGACCAGCCGCCTGAGGAAGTCGCGGAGGAAGTGGTGACGTTTGAGCGCGCCCAGGAAAGACACTTTGCGCCGCAGGAGATCCACTTGCTCATAGATGACTCCCAGGATAGCCTGGACGCTAGTGGAGGGCCTGTGGTAGTGGAACTGGTACGAGAGCCGGTCGGTCTTGTGCGGAGGAAGTCTGGGAACAAGGTGAAGAAGCGACGAAGTTTTAGGGATAAGTTTGCCAAGAGGCTGAGTAGTGGACAGTAGATGAATTTACTCTTAGTCCCATTGATCTGATCTCTTTCCACGCTGAAAACTGTTTTGGCTTTAGTAGTACCTTTATTTACCCATTGATATTGACACTTTTGTTAGTTTCCATAGCCCTTCCGACCGGGTGCAGTAGAAAGTGTACGCGTTCCTAGTTTTTACCTATCAAAATTTGTGTAAGAGTTTTTTTGACCCAAAGAAATCGTGTCGAAAGGTGAAAGTTCCCAGGGAGAAGGGCACCTTGTAGGATTTGGGCAGTAAATAGTAAAATTGATATCTTTTTCGCTGTGATGAAGTATCACGTTTTTACACACAGCGGGGCAAAACACGCACGCATTCGCGCAAGAACCTACGCGAATTCACTTCCGTTACACGCATACTTTCTTGTCAACTGTGAATGTGCACGCGCGCGCGAAGGGCTTTTTTACCCGTTCCTCGTTTACGTTACGTACATTCCATATCTATATAAAACGCTGGGCACATAATAACACGTGTAACGACTGCAAGCCATCCCATACATCAAATAAGTGCTTTTAAAATTAAATTCGTAATATATAAGCTTGCTTTTTCTCTGAAGTAGACTGTTTCCCTTTTATAAAGTGCTGTCGCGAAGCACCTTGTCTTTGCATGTTTTTATATAAGGGGTGCATTTAAACTTTGGTAGAACAAAAATGTTTTGAATTTAAGGGTTAACGTTGCTGAAATTAGAAGCAAAGTCGTGCTGCTCATTTAAATTGGGTTGTTTCTAAAATGAGCACCAATTCGAGGTTACATCTTTTGGCTTATTTTTGGTTTATTTTGTCATAATATGGGAAATGGTTCCCCTACAGGGGTAGTAATTTAGGAACATTTATTTTTCGCGTGTTTTGTTTTAATTTTTATGGCTCATTGCCTATGTATGTAGTTAGTCGCACTAATTAACCGAAACCGTTTTGTACTTTCATTAACTGCTAGCTCGTTGCCTGCATTAAAATGTTTTTAAGAAATTCAGTTGGGAAGGTTAGGATTTTTAAGGACATCATCATGTCATGAAAAAAGGTTTTTGTCATAAAACTTAATTCCTCCGAGTCTAAGAAGATTTGCAAAATAATGTGTGGAAAATCATTAGGAGAGTTGAAATGTTGGTCACGGAAGTTTGAACTTTGAATCTGTAGCGAAATCGCTACTTTGCATATAATCTTATTTTGAATTGTTTTTTTTATTAGTTATCACTCAAATGCGTTCTGAGTAGTTTTCGTTTGGCTTTCGTAAACTCGTCACAACATTTTCCGTTGTGACTGATAATGTTGTAACAGAGTAATAAGAATTTAACACCGACAATAGAGTGGTTTTCTAATGATTATCGTAAAACCGAAGCGAATTAAAAGTAGCCACAGCTGACCAATCACAGCAATCCTACAGAACCCCAGGAACCATCAGAATTCGAAGCAAAACATTCAATCGGCGCCAAGCACGTGGGTTTGAACCTCAGTGGCGCACGCCGGATTAATTTCAGCAACATGCACGAGTGCTTTGGACCAATCACAGAGCTCGTTAAACACAACATTACGTGCGAAAGCTATTGAACAACTACTCAGAAAGGATTTTATTTGGGCCAACTGTTTTATTTAATGACGCGGGCCTTGTTTTATCTGAGTAATGTAATTACTTGCAGATTGGCCTTGAAGTTATTGCATGTCATGAGCGATTTTAAACGACTACAATAGTAGTAGTATTTTATTCCTGCGGTCGTCCAAGGCCACTCTTAAATTAATTTAATTAATTTGTGCTGTGTCATGTTATTTAAACGTAATGATGTCAAGGTGGTCATTGAAGAATTTTACTTAAGACATTATTTTAGCTAAAAGCTTTGCTACTTTAAAGCCTAGTTCAAACGTCCTTCTCGTTTATTGGATCTTGTGCTATTTCCCGCCAAAGAAAGCACAGACATAAGTGGTTTTCACTTAGTAAGTAACCACTTCAATACAATCACGAAAGCGTAAATAAGCAGTGAACCAATCACTCACGACAGAAACATGCAACCGTTGCGAAGCGCGGGAAAACGCGCGTAAGGCAAGTCATGATTGATTTCTGTTGCTTCTGATTGGCTGAAAAAAAAGGCGTGTTTGCTATGATTGGTTAAAGCACTTTGCATTAACCAATCGGAGAGCTCAGCTCACGAAAAACGAGAGCAAACGAGTTCAGCAGTCGCTTATCTTTCGTTTTCTGCATTGGATTTTGTGCATGTCAAGTCGGACGTTCAAACTGGGCTTAAGGTTTGCCACACCAGGCTAGCAATGCCATCTCGTTTGTGTTTTTGGACAATTTTGAGGATAAACAAATTGCCATGAATTAAGATGTGAGTAATTCTGAGTATAGTAGCGGCCTGGTGTAATGTCGTTCAGTAAGAGACTGAAATGTAAAGCAGTACAGTAACAATAAACTCTGTCTATAAACTGTGTCTCTGCCATTTTTTCTTCTCCGCGATCCGTATTATTAAACATCCCCCGCTCCAAAAAAAATACTGGTCCGTCCCTAAGCATTCGAACTACAACCACAAAAAAATGTATAAAAATATATCCGATTATGGCTAGGTTCGAGGTTCAAGGTAGCAAACACCATTCCTGCGCTGTTTTGGGATTCGCCGCTCACCTCTATCGATGTTGGAACTTCACTTCCACTTACTACTTTACAAGGTTGCTATTAGCTCAACATTGGAGAAGGGGAGGGGAGGGTATGAACAGAAGCGCTAAGCTTTCTAACACTTTCGCCTGTGGTTGTAGCTTGGGATAGAGGCTAATGCAGGGCGGCAGCCAAGTCCCTATCTCGGGCGAGCGCGAAGTTCGCGTAAGGGCCTGGTAACGGGTTGGCATGCCGGCCGCTCAGTGTCATTCGGTGACGTCAAGAAATGCCGCGCGCCAAATCGATAAGCGGGAAGGGAACGCCTGGGTACTAGGCTGGCAGGGCGGTATTTTCAGGGCGTGAAACAATCGGCGACATTCCCGCGTTGGCCGCCATTGCAAGTTAATCCCAATTTACGTCACAACACCGACAATAACGCAATTAGCTTTGTGCCTTTAACTGGATGTGGTTTTTATTCTTGCTCATCGTTTCGCGTAGATAAGACCAGCAAAAATTAATCAACAGAACGTAAATGGAAAGGTTCGCTCTGCAGTTTCCGCCAAAATAAATGTGGAGTGGTGAAAGTATTAGTGACAGCAGATAAAAAAAACTAATTGACACCTTAACAAACAGAAAGAGTTAATAGATTGAATTGACTCTAATTAACAATCCATTACATGCAAATTTGTTCAACTTAATACGAATTCAAACTGACTTGCCTTTCGTGCACATATAGGAGACAGGTCATTTGATTGGCTTAACACGACTCGACCAATAAGGTGACCTGAGAGGTGATCAAAAACGCCGAAAATATGCATTTATTCTTTTGTGCTGTTAATGTTTTGCTTACTTCGACAAGATGTGAGACCAAGCATTGCTTTTCATAAAATACCACGTTTAATTTGGACTCGGCAGACCAGTTTCTTCCCTCTCTTTCCGGAAAATACATGAATAACTATGCCAATCGCACAAAAAAAAAACAGTTTCGACCACGGTCTTGCTTGACCTAAAATCACCATGCCCGACCCATCACCTAGTAAGCGTTAACCAATCAAATCACTCCCTCATTCTATCAGAGGCACATCAAAGGTTACCGACGCGCATAAATATTTGCGTTTGAATACAGCACTAGCCCACCCCGGCCTGGCCTGTTTTGAGGAGCTAGTCGCATTTTTTTCGTTTTGCTGCGATCTCTTCGAGCCAGAAGGCAAACTGTGTCGTTTTTTCCGTGAAAAAGTCTCCAATTTCCCACGTAAAATTCGAAGTATCGTTTGCCATCGTTACTCGACTATTTCGGTATGGACAGTTCAACCTTACAAGGTCTCAGTTTCATAACGATGGCTTCAAATAACAACCTTCTGCCTGCAGCGATCTTTGCTCCCGTTCCGTGTAACTCTATTTGGGGAAGTTCAGTGGTTAATGAAGGAGAATGTGGCCCTCAGCAAATATTACACTCGACAGAGAATCAATTGAATCAAAGTGAAAGCACAGATATCCGGTAAGAAATTTTCCTTTTCTGAAACGATGATGAAAAACAGACTACGCGTCGTTTGGAAATAGTCGCAATATTTCTTTTTTGCAATCCAGACTATGATTTACCTTTCGATTCAGCTACTATAAAATTTTCAAACTTCTTTTTCTTGATGAATTTTTTTCTTCATTTGGTTCTTACCAGAAATATGCCGAGTTGGTGATGGATATTTGTTCGGGCAAAACTAAAAAAGAAACGAAGTCGTGTTATTTTTTCGTCGCTACAAATTGTCGCTAGTAACTCAATAATACGGTTTCTCTACGAAGTAATACTTTCAAAATAAGGAACAGCCTTCATTTGATTAGGTTTAGAGTAGATTTCGCGAAAAAAAAATCGCTGGAAGGAAAATTGCTGGATAGTTATGAAAGATTTGCGGGCGATTCATTTTATTTAAATACATCAGTGGAATTACTCCGTTATCTATTCCTTTTGAGGATTATTTTGCCAGTTTAGTTACTTTCGTTTAAAATTTGGAGGGAATGATATATTTTTTCTTGGTATTGCGTAATTCATTTCTCCCATACCCTGTTGGTTTGGTTGAAAACCCAAATCAAAAGAGCGGGTTTGTAAAAACTAGATTGAAGTTGCAAACTGGCGAATTTTGCTCTAGAATTTCACCTACCCCGCGCTAGATTTAGCTTTTTGCTTTGTTAATTTTACCTCAGCGAAATCAGGACCCTCTTAAAACGTTAACTAACGCCACCGCTAAGAGGAGAGATATTTATTTTGCAGTCACTTTGAGAACGACGGCAGCTTGTGTGCATTCTATATGAGAAATTTTCATTTTTCGCATTAGAAATCAGATCAAGGTTTTGCTTGTATGTGTTTCCTTTGATTTTAGACTGTCACAATACGAATGTCTGCTGGTTTAATTTAAAAGGACCTCATTTACAAATCGTTGGTTTAAAATCGGCCTTTTGGCCGAAAAAACATTTCAGCTCAGGTTTTTTATTTTGTTGCTCTTTTGAGAGAATTCTGCTGAAGTAAAAAGAAGAAAAGGTAAACGGCTCTGACATGCTCGTGAAGAAAATATAACGTTAGCTATTCGTGCGACCTTTCCCGAAAAAAAGGGGGGATGATCGCGGCAGTGCCGGCTTGTTTTATACATACTGCGTTTTCTCTCCAGGATTTACTGATCTCACTAAAAGAGAAATTTACGTCCAAACAACTGGTTTGCCCCGATGAAGCTGACAAAAATGGTTGGCAATCCTGAAAATCTAGCTTTTGTCAACCTAGTTCCCAGGCGTTCTCTTCCACTCGAGGGCAAGTGCGCAATTACGATCCTGGTTTCACCGCGCCGGTCTGAAACATCAAACCCTTAGCAGGCGCGACCTTTGCACGAAAAACAGGGCACTCTGGGAACACATGATTTGACTTGCTAGATATTAGCAAAGGCTGTTTGAAATCCAGGTTCCACCGGCTAAGAGGAACAAGCGGCTCTGGGGACTAGAACACGCAGAATGAAGCTTCCTTTTTATACCCTTCTCTTTCCCAGGCCACTCTCTCAAGAGCAGCAACCGTCCTCAGACGACCCTGCAGATGCCTGGTTCAACGCAGCGGGGATCCTATTGTCCCTTAAACACGCAGCTGCTGAAAGGAGCGCTAGGATGGGGGATCCAGTGGACGCGTCGCAGTGGAACCCTTCTGCAAGTGAACCCTGTATTGTTCAACCACAGGTTTGAAATTATCACGCTTATAAGTTCTTGAAATACACGCTTAACTCTGGAAATATTAGTCAGGGGACCTTGTACCGGTTGTGGGCGAATTCCAGTCTCTGAGACTTGCCTGAGCCTGCAGTGTTTCGTGACCAGTGTTGCTAAGCAACATTACGTATGCTCATTGCGTCATTCTGGCGTTTCAACGTTTAGAATATTTTGATTTGTCATTGGTGAGCAGATAATCGATAATCGACTTCAATAGTTGTTTTATCATTCGTACGATCACTGAGTTTGGTTTTGATCAAGTAGAAATTTTAAATCGGTTATCGCACTCTTACCGAGAACTCTAGAAAACGAACTGCCAGAAGTGGACAGAACTTATGTATGAGCAAATAATTATTTGCAGCAAAGCCACTGTAAGAACGAAATGCGCATAGACAGACCAGTATTTATAGGCAGTCATTTGCAGATCACGTGGTGGACCCTCAACCAATGAAAACGAAGAAAAATTGTTTGTCTCGAATAATAACAGTAATTGCTGAACTCTCTTGTGGAGGTCTAGTTACAGAAAAGGGATGAATATCTGAGAGAACACTATTTGAATGGGAGCAGATGTTGCAACGATGGTTTTCGGCATCACGTTTACTCATTTATTCAACTCCTCCTTCGCTAAGACTATATGCAAGAACAAAATAAAGAAACGTCAAAATAAAAAAATCGGCAAATCTTTGTAAAATAACCGGATTAAAAAATAGCTGTAATCAACAGAATACAAAGATATCAAAATTGTCGAACAAAAACCTTAATATATACCTGGTTTTATCTTAAAATGACATTTTCAGTGCAAAGGTTCAAATATCAACTCTCCTCACTGATTGCCATACAACCATTATAATGCGCGTACTGAGAATTTAGCGATATATCAGAACAGAAGTTACCAATTAATTTTGAATTCGACCTTAATAACCTAAGCTATAGCTTTCTCCTTAACGGCGCATTGATAATGTGTTATAAATAAATTACCTTTATTTATACACGGTTTTTTAAAGCAAGAAGTTTGCGGGGCCGTGTATTTTCAATCGAAATGAAATTTAGAAGTGTTTCATTTTGTGTAGGGATGAAAAACTGGAGAAAACCCTCTGCCCAAGGACGAGAACCAACTTCGAGCCCGAGACACATTAATGAGAAGCGAGTGCTCTTACCACTGCGCACCCCTTACTCAATACTGATGTTAATTAAGGTGGCTCGACTGGGTTTTTTTAGGGGCAACACCGCTCAAGTTTGAGAACTAACCAGACTGTCATTAACAATGCCATCGAAAAACGATCACCACAGATGAATTAGGTAAAGATGAAAATTTGTTATGACCAGTGTTATTTTGACATCGGAGTTGTCATAGCAACGTAATGACGTCATCACGTTTATCAATTTCGTTTCTATTGCTCGGCACCAGGAGATTTTTTCAGAAATCGCTCAAGGGAGCATGTACCTCCTATACCTGCCTCAATGTTGGCAAAGTTTGAACAAATTCTGGGGATGAAGTTTCGAGGGTTATAAATACAGTAAAAAACACACTATTGAGATAATAGGGTAATATCTGAAGAACACGACGCGCTTTGGGAATGTAGTTTCATCTCATAGTAGTTTGATGCCACAAAATTATGGGGATCGCCACGACCGATTGCGAAAAAGACGGATTTGATGAGCGTGCATTCAGGTGCTCTTGTTGCCACTTTTGTAAATAATTTGGTCTACACCTACAAATGTGATAATTATTTGGAAAACGCTCGATGAATTTTTTTAAAAACTTGTCAATCTCGAGGTTTGTCATCAGTTTATATGGCCTGCAAGTTTCAAGGTCATTGAAAACATTTAAGACAATAAAATCGGGGCTCCAATGTACTACTTTTCTCTCGCAGATTTTGTGTTTACAAGTGAGTGTCCTCATTATTCACGTGTATTGTTTTTTACTTTCATGTCCACGTGCACAACTCAGCAAAAAATTCATTTGCATTAAACAGAACGCTCAATTGCTTTCTAAAAATGTTCGGGAAACATGCTGATATGACTTGAAAACTGTAATAATATTTGTTACGCCATTAGACTGTAATACAGCAATGCCGAGGGTCTCTTTCTCCAGGAAACGAAAAGCTATTTTTGTGTAGAACAACAGATCAGGAAAAAAGTCTAAACTCACTGATAAAATGCAAATGAATTTTTTGCTGAGTCCTGCACGTGAAAATGAAAGTTGAATACAAGTTAACTTTGCCAACATTGAGGCAGGTATAGGAGGTACATGCTTCCGTGAGCGATTTCCGAAAAAATCTCCTGGTGCCGAGCAATACGAACGAAATTGATAAACGTGATGACGTCATTGCGTTGCTATGACAACTCCGATGTCAAAATAACACTGGTCATAACAAATTTTCATCTTTACCTAATTCATCTGTGGTGATCGTTTTTCGATGGCATTGTTAATGACAGTCTGGTTAGTTCTCAAACTTGAGCGGTGTTGCCCCTAAAAAAACCCAGTCGAACCACCTTAATTAAGCCATTTATTTGCTTTTACCTGACCATTTAATTTTTTAGGTCTAATATTCAGTCGACCTCAATGGACACCCAAAATAGATTAACTTCTTAGTTCTTTCGGGTGCCCTGTTACCATACCAAAAGGGAAGTTAAATGTTTTAAGCACTTTGCGAATTTCGACGTTTATTTTTTTCTCTTTCTTCAGACCACAAATGCCGATGCTGCAACTTTCCTGTCCAATGCAATACCCAACCCAAACAACCCAGAATGTTCTCAGGAGTTTTATTCAGGTCCCGTCTTTCAAGAAGAGACAGTCCAATCTCAAAACGACAGCGTCGATGAGCCAGGGACCAAGACAAACAAGTGTCAATTATGCGACAAAGTGTACGCCCGCCCGTCCACCTTGCGTACACACATGCGTACCCACTCAGGAGAGAAGCCATATCAGTGCTATATCTGTATGAAGTCATTCTCTCAGGATGCCAATCTAACTGCTCATCTGCGAATCCACTCGGGCGAAAAGCCATTCAAATGCTCGGTTTGCGATCGAAGGTACGATAATGTAGGTCCGCAGAGCGTACATGTGTCTGTTGTTCTTCAGTTATGATGGTATACAAAGGGCCCTAAATATAATTCGTCAAGTGTCATAAAACCATTTATAGGATATCTAAGCTTGCTCCCAGTATGAAACAGCCAATTAACTTAATTGTCTCCGGTCTTTTCACGTTGTGATTTTTTGTTCATGCTTTTCAATTAGCAACGTTGTTATGGAAAGGGGAGAGGGCGAGGCGGGTTTTTGGTTCGGTTACAGCGGTGTGTGTTCAATTATTTCGCGCGGGAGACTGGCACTAGTGGATTTCTGCGGACCTTTTAAAAATTCCGGGTTCTAAATTGAGCTTAACTTACCAAATTTGACGCGATAAAAAAAGATATATATAAAAAATTACGTTCCTTTCATAGGTTTGCTCAGTCCTCCTCGGTTACTACACACATGCGTACTCACACTGGTGAGCGGCCTTACCGATGCAAGATGTGTTCCCGCGGATTTGCTGACAGCTCTACGCTGACCAAGCACTTGCGGACTCACACGGGCGAAAAGCCATACAAGTGCAAGATATGTCAGCTGAAGTTCTCGCAGTCGGGGAATTTGAATCGCCACATGCGCGTGCATGAACATGCCGGCGTGTAAAAGTGCATGTATGCTCTTGCGCCGGTTTTAAATTGAGTCCACTATTGTAATTTCTGTTGCTTTTGATTGCCGCGTCAGTGCATGCTTTAATACCTTTCTTTTTAACCGTTGATGTGATAGTCTACAGGCGACTCGCAAAGCGTTTGTTTGCACTTTTTCTCTCCCCGTTTCGTCAGCTTTGAATCAAACGTAACTCTTGGGTAACTAATTGCAAAGGCGTGTATGTTTTTTAAGCCAGTTTATAGTTAATTTCTTTAATCTTTATTGCTTTATTGACATTTTCATTGACATTTTCACTATTCTGTCTTCCTCTGATAGAACATTATTATATATTAAAAGACCTCGATATTCAATTGTGAGCTTGTACCGATCGCAAGTTACCATCGTGCAAATATTTTTTTTTTATTAATCTTGACAGATGATTTCTCACGAAGCATATAGTTAAATTTTCTTAAGTGAAAGAAATATAGTTGTCACTCTAAAACCCTTGTATTGTATTGTATTTTATACCATGCCATAGAAAATACAGCCAATCAGAATACAGGAAAGCCGTTGTATATTCGACGGTATTCAACCCAACCTTCCCATCGTGCGCTGCGGTCTTATTCTCGACGAAATTTAGTCAGCGTATTTTCTATGGCATGGTATAAAATAGTTACACAACTCTTTCTCGTGGTATACTATGGAATATCCCACCTGTCACTTAGGGTTAGGGTTAGGGTTAGGTTGTATTTTCTTCGTATACACGCTCGCTCGTTTGTACAGCTATTTCGAGAAACGTTGTCGGAAATAAACACAAAACTGCACAAGCCAATTTCGAAAGGTAGTATGGGTAGACGTATTGAGCTACTGCACGTGTTGAATACTAATGAGATACAACAACGAAATAAGCGCGAATTTAAGGTTTTCTTTCTTTTCAGACATCTAGAAACAAGGTACGTTTAGCTCCTCTGAAGTTTAGAAGGATTTTCCTCACTCAAAGACATGCGACAGTAAAAGTAAAGCTAAAGATATTGGCCCCTTAGAGGAAAAACAAATTTTCCACGTGCAAAAATACAAACTTGGCCAATATGCAAAACTAGGCCAATATGAAAAATTCCAGTGCCACCTTTCGGTCTTGTCGCGTGCACTTTGATGCTTTTTTCCGACAACCTATCTCGAAATAGCTGTATACCGAGAAAATACAAGAGTGACTCGTGGGATATTCCATAGTATACCACTCGAAAGCGTTGTATAACTAGTATGTATTGTATTGTATTGTAAGCTGTGACGCCATAAAGGGCATCTGTTTTTAAGCGATGACGTCATTTTATGACGTCATCGGTTAATGCTGTAAAGCGAAAAAGCGATGGAATTTATGGAATTTTTGGTGTTACGATTACTCCCTGAATTGAACCGAAGAGCAATGGGAACTAGGTGCATTGTTTGTATTCTTTTTGAGATCCGCCATCTTGTTTTTTGGCAAAGGAAGATATTTTTTTGCAGCTTGTATCATCACCGATCGGCAAACCTTATTTCATTTGTAGCTGTTAAATTGAGATTTCGAGTCTGGAGTGAGTGTTGCACTTTATCAGTTATCGAATAAATTTGGCATAAAGTTAAGAAGTGATGTCTGTCGTGAATGCAGACGAAGCAACCGATTATTAGCAGTTTTGAAACATCTGTTGAAAAGGTGAGCCATCTTAAACCTTTTTTTAAGCGATGACGATGACGTGATCGATTAATCTTGCCGTGCGAGTGGACAGGATCTGTTGTTGTCTGTTGTCTGTTGCCTGTTGTGATCAACCGATCTGTATACTCACCGAAGGGAATGCACAATGTGCGAGCCAGCGAGCCATGCGAGGCAGACCTGCGAGGCACTTGAAAACACATTGGTTAGCCTAAATAGCACTCCGGTTAGCCTAAATAGCACTTCGGTTAGCCTACAGTTAGCTCTTAGGTAGCTTGCGGTTAGCTTTTATATTGGGATAAGGGATTTCTTGCTTGCCCGGTTCACATGGCTTGCGAGTCATGCGAGGCAAGCGAGCCATTTCGGTTAGCCTAAATAACACATTGGTTAGCCTACAGATCGTATAGGTAGCCTTTTTATTGGTATTTTTAAGTGCCTCGCAGGTCTGCCTCGCATGGCTCGCATGACTCGCTGGCTCGCATATTGTACACACTCGAACCGAATACTGGGAAAAGAAATCAAGTCAACTCAACAAGAAATCGTCGCATAGAACTCAAAGCAAAATACTCCTGGGCCGTTAGAAAGGACTAATTTAAAGCATAAACGAAAGAAACAAATTATATTTGATGCGTTCTATAAGATTTAGTAAACAGAAATCTCTCCATTCTTTAAAACAAAAGGTGTAAACAATTTTAAACAGCGTTTGACCTTGCATCGTATATCGCATGTCACGCCAAGATAACGCAATTTTTGTTGAACAATCATTCAGCACAGAAGTTGTCAGTTACTTTTATGTACCCTAATTTTTTGACAAATGTCCTGAAAATTATCAAAGACCCCTTGTGAAACGTCATCGTTTCTGCATGCATCGCGTGCCGTTTATTATAAAAGGAAGCAGTGAGTTCCTGGTTTTTACATGTTTAATAGTTTTTTTGAGAGGTAACATTGAGGCTGTCCGGCTTTTACCCTTTTGTTTCTTCGCCTTTAGCAGCGATGAAAACACAAATCAATGAGGTGTGGCTATTGTAAGCTGCAAATTTAAAATGATGCACCCCAGAAAGGATAGGTGAACGAAAACTATATCTTATGTCAAAAAACGTAGGAATGTTTATGCAAATAAAAAGGTGGCCACACGAATTACTTGTTGTTTTAAATATGATTAGTACCGAGATTAGTATGGGTAATCAAATGGTGACGAGTCGAGTGAAATTAGGAAATAATCATCATGCACGTTTTGTTACAATTCTAATTTAGGCGAGGGAAATTATAGAATTTTGAGAAAACGCAAGTGACATTATTTCCTTAATTACATTATGCCGCTTTGGGGATTTTTTTTCACCATCAGGTTGTGTAAGATTGCCACTTGTTTGACTTTTTTTGCCCATGGCTCCCCTTGCACGATTTTTTTTCAGCCGTTTTTTCTGCAGGAATTTTCTTTTTGGAAATTGCTCAACACCACCCTCAAAAAAAGTAATGGTCCTTTGAATCCTTCTAGCTGTTTTGGCGAATTACTTGTGCAGTAAAATTTCACTACAATGCTCAGTTATTTCTTTCAAAAAATGATGTTGGTCACAACTTCACTTTATGACTAGAAACTGTGAAGTAGAGTTAAATTTGTACACAAAAGGGTTCTGCAACGAATTTGATCAAAACTCTGCTTTGATAAAGGACTGACCCTCGAATCGCCAGCTTTCCAAATGTGCAAACCATCGGTTAATATTGCACCATCAGCAATTTGCTTCAAGTTGATAAATAACTTATCATGAAGTCAACCACTACATTTGAAGATAGGCGAGAGAAGACGATCAGAACCCTAGACAACAACACGCAATCAGTAAGAAGTGCGCCTATAAAGTCAAGTCGCAGTTGGGTTTCGATTTCGCGCCTTAATTCACTGGACGTGGACAAGACACCTTCAAGATATTGCCGGGGTTTGTTAGCGCAAATTTTATACCCCCGGCCGGCCCAGTTGTTTTCTCAACCTCGTTCCCAGGGTCTCTCTCTCCCCGCCCCCAAGAGCGAGAGAAGAGAGACCCTGGGAAGGAGGTTGTTGTTTTGTTTACAAATTATACATTTCAATATGGAAATGCAAAACGACCGAACGAAACGAAGATTAAAAAAAATACGATCGGGACTTAGATCAAATCTTCTGCAGCATAAAGTTGGGTTATATGCAAAAATAAACAACAACAACTATAGTTACTGAAACAATTATAGACAGTGTATTTCATGAGCTAGCATCTTGGAGACAATGTTAAATTTTACACAGTACTGTTTTGAGGCGGGGATGCTCGTAGAAAGTTTTGAATTAAGTGTCAATTCAGCTCAATATACTGACATAAAGTTATTTGTGTTAAAGGGACACTGTCACGGACATTTTTTTGGCTTTTTTAGTAAAACGGCACCAAAATTACGACTTAGTAGTTTCAACCATGCAGGAAATGCTCCTAGAACGTAAGGAAGGATACTTAGCAAATTGTTTAAAGAAGAGGGTGACCCTAAATAGTTTTCATCAAGTTTTCCAAACCACGAGGACAAAACTTGAAAAAGTCAGGCTGACTTTTTCAAGTTGAGATCAAAAGCTACCGATGGTATCACAGTGATATCACTCTATATTTAGCTTCAGTACACTGGTATAGTAATTTTAAGAAAACTTGGCCACTGTTAATAGGTTTCCAGTGGTGTACACATGTTTTTGGGTTGTTGAATTTTTGAAGTTATGCTCGTGACAGTGTCCGTTTAATCTAACAGTTACCATTTGAGGAGACCAGTCTTGATCCCTAAAAGATACCAAAATACTAAAAATAGAATTTATATTTCGACATTTCTTCGCTTGCAGCCCTAAACGAGACTTAAAGGAGCTCTGTCACGGGGATTTCGCAGATTTTTGGCCTAAACTGTTCTGAAATTAGTGTTAGGCAACTTAACCCATGAAAATCACTACCTTTAAACACCTAAAGGAAGATATAACCTTAATATGTGGATAGAAATCTAACTACGGCTATAAATATCGATTTTTTTTGTAGACGTGCGGAAACAACTTGAAAAGTCTAGCTAAACTTTTCAAGTAGTTATCCATTTCCATCGTAGCCATCTGCAGCTAAAGACGCTTGTTAACAGTTTCGGTGCTCTAAAATAGCAATTGTTAATAAAAATGGACTATTATTTTTTGGTTTCCTTCGACACAAATATAAATTTTGGCTGTTCAAAAATCTGTTAAAATCCGTGACAAAGCCCCTTTAAAGGGCAAAAAAGGAAAAACGTTGGCATTTTGCATGGAACACCCTAAGTGAGACCAAAATCTGAAATTTACACCCCTAAGCGAGACGACCAGCATTCCTGTCTCTTTCTGATAGCGATAGGAATTTCCCGGGGTTTCTTAAAGTTCCTAGCAAAAAATTGTTGTGAGGTGTGAGATTCCATGATGTAATTCTATGAACCTGCCGTATTGTAATACCTCTCCCGTCTCTAGCTATGCCCTTTAGTTACCATTGTTTATTTTGCACGTGCCGCGCAGGAGTGATAAAAGAACAGAAATCTTTTTACACTGTAAGCCGTTTCTTTAAGTTTGAGTTTTAGACTTAAGTCTTTTGGAGACTATTATATTCCACACTGATCAGCTATGCCACAGTGGACTGGTGCCCTCTCTTCCGGCGTCAGTGATGTTGAATCTGTCTTAAAATCATTGTTGTTTGTCGGAAAAAAATACAAATACTCGAAATTATTATTCAACAAATTCGCGCGATGCCGATATATGGTCAGAAAGTAATTGTTATCCGACGTCCGTACATAACAGATATCCTGCGATATACCTAGGTTGGTCCAAAGTCTTGCAAAGCGCTGCACAACCACAGTTTGTTTCTGCTGCCAAAAGCGTTTCGTTGACAATTTGTTGAATAATAAAACAATTATCCTGCTCAATTTCTTGTGGAATATCGTCTGATTTTAGCCAACTCGGCCTACGGCCTCGTCGGCTATATATATTTAGTATCACCCAACTAGTGGACTAATGCATATCCTGCATTTTGATTGGCTACGCTACTAGAGGACTATTAGTAATAGTCATCGAGTAGCGAAATTCGTGAAGCTTTTTTTCGTTTTATTCCCAAATAAATCTTTCTTCAACTCGCATTTGCTAACTTTATTATTGTTTTTTCTGTCCGACTAGTTGGGTGATACTAAAACAATTAGACCCTTCGCCCTCAAGGGCCACGGGTCAATAGCCCATTCGGCTTCGCCTCATGGGCTATTGACCCGTAGCCCTTGCGGGCTACGGGTCTAATTGTTAAGTATCAGGAGACTGATGTCATCATCATCTATAGAGCCTGGAAACGACACACCTGAGCTCGCAGGATTCCTTTTATGGCGTCCGCGCTCAACGCAAAGACGCAGTATAAAAATGAGCCTCCCGGGGTAGGGTAGGGTTCATTTTGTTACAGTTCTGTTATCGGAGTGCGAACAAGACTACGGAAGTCTTTTGACGAATTACACTGTTTCGACAAAGTGTTTCCTATCTAACTGTGTCAAAATCTAGCAGAAAACCAAGAGTACCTTATCCGTATTCCGACTTCCTATTTTCATGACACAAAGTCCTACTTCTCAGTTTCTACTTTCTTTCTCCTGCAACTAAGGAAGGAGTAGAGACACTGAAGTTTGTCGATTCTCGGCAACACCATTTGCAACTACTTCCTCAATGTTTTGACGTAGACAAATGATCAAAGCCAAGAGGTATTGTTTGAACTTTGGAAGGCGCCGATGAAGGCCGATGGTACGAATTGTGCGTCGTAACCTCTTCGGTATATGTCGGATACCGCGATCGACTCTCACCAAAATCCACATCTAACGGACCTCCGAGCTGACAGCAACCACATGGCGTACGCTTTACTTGCGGGTTAAACACGTACTTTCCATTTCTGTAGCTGCAGCGGAAGATGAGCTGGTGAAAGGTGAAGCGAAACTCACGATTCCTTATGGTGTATATGACGGGGTTAACGCACGCGCTGGCGTACTGGAGCCACTTGATCACCCTTATGGCTACTTCATACTTGCATTTTAACCTGCAGTAATACGACACGATGTTGATAATGAAAAACGGCCCCCAGCATAAAATGAACGCACCAATCACGATCGAGAGAGTTCGCGCCAGTTTGATCTCCATCAACACGGACCCAGTCCATTTTGCGCGGTAGCTTACCACCCGGTAAATGTTTCCGTATGAAAACAAGATTATCAATAGTGGTATAAAGAAGCTGAGAGTCGTAACAAACACAGCGTAGTTGAATTTTTGAAACTGAAGTCGAAGCGAGGCCACAATCGTTGCAAAGATCCACACACACAGAATTGTGAATACAGCGAATATCGTGACTATCAAGCTTCTCATGCGATGCTTTGCCCTATAAACTGTAGGGTAAACTACTGCTGCGAATCTGTAAATAAAGACAAAAACAGATCTTTTTTACACAACCTTTTTGTAAAAGTTAGTTAGTTATCCGTCGTAATGTTAGCCAAGTTCAATCGACATTAATATCAACAGAGAATTGTCGAGAAGCGCAGAAAATGCTTTTTATGTAACATTTGCAAAACGCGTTGCCAGACTAAATTCAAAACATGCATGGCCAAAGTGCTACGAAGATATTGTTAATGCAGAATCAGTAAAGGATGTGTAGTATATACGCAAGTGTTTCTTACCATAATACGTCGTTCGTGTTAGTTATATATAAATGGACATGGGGTAACAAGATAGTTATTTCTTGCTTTCTAGTTAAATACCGTGAATATCCCACTCATGACTAGAGTTGGCCTGTTCTCGGGCTCTCAGATTGCAAGAAAAACGAGTGACTAACGGAAGATAAAGCCTCTTCACTTGCTTCGCTTATAATCCTACATTCTGGAACAGGCTTCACTCAAACCAAGCACGCGCATTGCATAAACTAGTATCCAGCTTTTACCGTGCAATTAACAAAGACGACATCTGCTTAACTAACCTGTCGATGCTAATGGCGGTCATATTCCAAATCGAGGCTGTGCCACACAAGACGTCAAAGATGACGTAAGATTCGTATGAGTTCGGAGGTACATTGCATTTGCTGAAAAATAGAACAAAACACTGACAACTATTCAGTGGACAAGAACCAAGGCATGTAATGGTTCGCACCAGTCTTGCTCCCTTGCTTTCCCTGGCGCTCGTTTATCTAGGGGTTAAATCTAGGGGTGGAACGCTACTTTTAACAGTGACGTCACAGAACAATGCAACTTTCGTTAGCACTCGCCCCAAGCTTCGCGCTTCAAGAACTGTCACCAAGGGACTAGGCTGTTCTCACACTATTTTCTGGATGAACAAATTCATAAGCTAAAAGTCCTCATCTCCTGTAAATGGGCACTTCGGATGTGTCTTTCGCAGGCAGGCAATTTTTAGAACGGCTTTTCCGCGAACCAGTAGCCATTCGCGTTGAAGCATTTGCCGTTCGCGGCTTTTGATTGCTTCGCTCGTAAGTCGGGCGATAAGTGCTTGCCTCCCGGTTCTTGACTGCCCTTTGAAGCGTCGCTGTCGACAAACACCTTCTTCGGGTTGATAGTGAAAAAAATTTCGCCTGTTTCTTCTAGTATTTCTTTTCAAAGTCAGCCAAAATGAAGGACCTTCACAAACCAATTACGACCGCGACCGAAAGCCAAAATTTGCAACAATTTGCAACAATCTCATGGCACGTGCACGATATAATTTCAGTAAGGCACTACCTCTCTAGAACCTCTTTTTTCATTCGCCCGCTGTAAACACTACCTCTATTGTTCTTCAGGGATAGGGGCATTGTTATGACCTGTTATCTATTGTTTTATGAACCAATGAAATAACTCGTTCCGAGAGGTAGTGGGCGTATAATTTCTTTGCAATAAACTACGTGAAAAATTTTAAAAGTTGCTTCTTATAAATCGCGAGGATTCACTTATACTTGCCAAACTCGTAGGACTCTTTATTTAGGCGGATTAAATTTGTTACGGGTCGAGTACTATGAAAGCAAGTCATATACCGTGACCTGAAAGAAGTAGGCTTGCTTTTTTGCTAAGCCGGTTTTCGCGCCGCGGAAGGGAAACTTAATTGTGGGAAAACTGTTGGCAATTCTGGGGAAAAAATGAGAAAAAACCGCAGAAACTTACGACGAGTGATAATTCGCTCGCGAAACAAAACAGCTAAACTGGTAAGCATAGCATCCATGCTGCCTTTCAGTTGAATGTCAGCTAGAAAAGTCTAAAGTATTTCAATCTAAAAGATGTTTTATGGGTCAGGAATCATGTTCTCAAACCACAGGCAAATGAAGAATAGCTTATAAGGTAACCAGGGGTGTTCCTACTCTGCCTGGATGAAATGCTAGTCCATCGCAGGTTTTTCCACTCTGCAGCCCAGCTTTTTGTCACTTTTGCCTCATGATAACAATTCGCCGTAACATTAACAAATTGTCTTGTCCAAGAACACAACAAAGCGACTCCGACCAAGGCTCGAGTCAGGGCCGGACCACTCGAGCAGGAATTCGACTCACTAGCCATTAGGGCAAACAAGCCTCCCAGACATTTGACAATATGTCACCCTAACATAATCGGAGAGAAAACCCCCAAGCTAGTTTTCGCTTTTCGCTTTTTAAAAGGTCACTCCATATGCATACAAGCCCCATATGTTTATGTCTATTATGTTGACAATGAATTGCATTCTCTGAACGACTTTCTGTTGTCGTGGCGATAAAAAACGTTGGTTCAACTCGGTTATAATTAGACGTCCCCAAAAAAATATACCAAAGAATATTCCTTTTACGGTCGAGACAGTCAAACATCAAGCAGACTGTTTATACAATGGTGGGTGTCGTGTAGCAAAAATTACGTTTACACAAGTCAAAATCTATCTATCTTTGCATGTTATAAACACTCTCAAACCGACTCAACAATTCTCGTTAGATATCATTCCAAACTTCTGTTTTCGATAAATTTTTATCCCAGTAACAGATAGTTAAAAAAAGCACGTGGACGGATTCAATTGAACAGAGGGCTTGCTTGGAAATTGAGTCATGTAAACAAACAAAACGAATACGGCGTTAGAAAGATGGTTCTAATTTTTAAGGGCAGTGTAAAAAAGGTCTAAGAATGGCCGATATGGGACAGTGTTCTGCGTGGACCCACGTAATTGGCACCTAACTCATACCATGCATGGTTGTTCTAGGACAATTCAGCGATAATTGATTGTGTATCTCCTGCGGGATATTTATGTAGAGAGACGAATAATTTATTCGTGTTCGTTTGAATATAAGAATGCGATAGGTGTGAAATATCTGTTGGTCGCTTTCTTTCCCTTTCTATCGCGGCGTGCGAGTAATTTTAGTGCGCACATAAAAGGTCCTTGCCGCAAAGAAATCTCCGAGACAAAATTATCGCTTTATGATAGTGCCCTGTGTATCATAACGTGACAAGCTGTTAATACATAGCCCGTTTATCCAATATTTATATGCCATGATCAACGCGATCACTTCGACCAACCGAGTGTCTTTCAGGTTCACCTTTCCCTTTTCGCCTCCTCTAGCTTCTTTTTTTCCGGCAACACGGCGGGACCTAATTTACAATTTCTCAAAACGACCAAATGAAACAGTTTCTTTTTCCGCTAAGTCCCAAGGGGACATTAAAATAGTTGAAATTGATGAAGGATGCGAGGACGTACTTAATTCTCACTCAAGAGAATTGTTGTTGCCTCCGGGCGCTTAGAGTTAATAAGTGCTTTTCACTTACCCTTTCTGGGTGATGTACATATACAGCGGGATGTTTACGCTACCGACCAAAATGTCGGACACTGCCAGAGAAACAACATAATAATTGGTCAGAATCCTGAGGCGTTTGTTGGTGGCAAACGCAGCACACACAAGCCCGTTCCCGAAGATGGCGAACACAGCGATCACAAAATAAAATATCAGGGACGTCCAGAGCGAAGCGTTCATAGGTGGAGTGACACAAGTGCTGTTCGTCGAATTCATGCTGCTCGACTTGAGAATAACAGATTGAAATTACACCTCCATGCAGATGTTCTGTGCGGAGTGAAGAACAGGCAAAGTTAATGATGCGAAGAACTTAATCCCTCTAAGATATTATTGTCATCAAATGCATGCAAGCCGGGATCCGATCGGATCGGGTCAAGTATCAAGGCTATTTCTCTGGACTCACGTTAGGCGCTCATGAAGATTCGGAACCAAGGCATCTTGTTTATACGACCTTCTTTTGTGGACATGCGTTAGCGAGGCTATAAAAATTGTCTCGCAAGACAATTTTCACATCGCCTTATCCATATAAAAATCACTCAACACGCTGTCAACTTTTGATGGGTCTAAGATTACGTTTCAGTCACCTTCAGCGAAATTGTTTACCTCCGCAGAACGATCAAAAGAGAAAATGAATTCAAGCGTTTTTACACAAAGGCAGAGAACAACAAACCTCCAGCAACAGTCACGGGAGCAAAAATTACGAGTTCTGTAAAGTTGTCATCGAGTAGAACTTCGAATAATTAATTCCGCGCTCCGTGGTACACGTTGTACTTGGCTACAGTTGTAGCAACACCTGTAATGTGCCCATGCATATGAGTTCGCTCGTAAATATAGTCATTGCTTTTATTAATCTCGGCCCGCGCTTGTTTTATTTGACATCTCAGGACTTGTTAATTTTCGAGCTATTCAAACAGGAAATTGCACGGTACCGCGGTATATGAAATCGCGCCGTCGAAAAGTCAATTAACATGAGGGATGGATTTCTGACGAAAATTTTCTAGCCCAGACCAAGTGCAAGTAAAACGGCCGGTGGTTGATGAAATTGTTTGCCCAGCACGCGCAAAAAATAAGCGATTTATCACGTACAACAGTTAAACTTTGCCATGCTTTTCGAAAATTAAAAGTACAAACATAAATTTTAAATATGAGATTATTAAATTAAAACAACAGTCATTCTGAATTTACAAACAATTTTTAAGCGAAATGGCGGTGCTTAACTTCTGAAAGCCAAAAATTTTTTTTCTTTTTTTCTCTCCAAGGCCAAACTAGTATAGAAGTTTAAAATTTAACTTTTAACTTATTCGAAATTCTAAGTAAGTCATTTCCCGCAAAGTCTTGATGTCGCTTTTAGCAGACGCCGACGTGTATGCCGGTGTACAAAGTCGGATAAATTTACATATTTTGCCAAGCAAATTAATTTACTTCGACTTCTGCCGGCTCGCTGAGTGAAGCAGGCCTCTTCACTGCCGGTTTTGACGGCAAAGAGGATGAACCATGATTAATTTTCATTGTTGTTTTCAGATCAAAGTTGTAATTATTACCTTATCCCTAAAATCCTGACAACTAATTACTGGCTCCCGTAATAAAATAGGTCGCCCCCCGTCGATAGGCTAACAAAAAAAGCAATGGATTAAACTAAAACAACTTTCAAGTGCGTGTCAAAGGGCTTTTAGTCCAAAGTTTTCTTAACAAACCTTTCGTGTGTGTACAAATGAACGTTTCATTAATTTTGCGTGGTTTTGGCAGCTGTCCACTTTGATCGATTTAAATTTCAAGATTGTGTTCGTACGTGCTTTCGAACAACTGTGGGTTCAATTTTAGAAGTTGCCAAATAAAATATTTATTAAACGCTGAATAAAAATGGACAACAGGAACTTGACAGCTAGACGCATTAATGGCACGAACAGGGAAAATAAAAAACGTTGAAACATCTTATCTTACTCAGTGTTAACGCGTTGCCAAGCTGCAAAAATGCAAAACAGTCCCTTAACCCTCTTGAATACTGAGAAAAGAAGTGTATAAAAAACCGCAGCCACGTGCATGAAACAAGATTCGCTCACATATCCTCTACGCTACGTAAATACTAAAAAGCGTTTTCTATTCAGTTATACGTTGGTATGAATACCGTAAAATCTGCGGATTATAATTCCCGTTCGGGCCTATTTTATTTACCTTGGCATACTTCAGTCTAAAGTAAAATCGATGATGAATCGAAAGCGGCGATTTGTCTAAAACTTTGTAAAGTTTACAAGGGCGAATGAAGTCGTGATCGCCACTCACAGAATCGGTTAAAAAACTTAAAATTTCCTGTGCGTGTGAAGAACGAGGTATATTTTAAATTGTCATCTTAGTCGCGACACGGAATCTCATTAGGTATCAATTTTAAAAAACACAACGGAAACAAAACCGGGTACGGTATGCAGTCTTGTGCACCAACGTTAACATCTGATAGAGTTGGCAGAAGCTAAGAAGGTGGGAAGTGAGGTTTTCTTTGGCTATCTTACCCCCATTCCCCTCAGTATACTCTTTGACACCATTCGACTTCCTCGTTTGTATTCTGACGATTCCTGCCTTGTCCATGTAGTAGTCGCGCACGAGCCGGCGAGGAGACTGGGGCGGGAGCTTGAAAGGTCACAGTAGCCGCTTCGCTCGTTCGCGTGAGAATCGAAGTTAGTGGCCAAGCGTTTTTTTAAGCGATATTGCCAGGAAACGCCCGCGCTGCATGCATTAGAGACAGGTGGCAGACAGTCGGGCGTGATTAAATAAATTACTTATGCTTTGCTATCGCTTCAAAGGGAAATTGTCTATCTACGTTCAGGTGTGTGCTATCAGCAAATATGCGTCATACCAAGTTGCTTCCTATGGGGCATACAATGATGTTTACTTCATAGATATCGAGGAAGTGATTTCGATAGTGCTAGCGATAGTCGTCTATTCTTGTGCTGATAAAACGAGCAAAATGTTTTGTGTGAATTTTCGCATCTCATTATCGATTTTTTTCTACTTGTAGCTAACATACGCACTGTGTTGAAATCTTAGGTAACTCCTGTACTGGACTAACTATTAGTAAAAAATCGGATAAAAAACGTATTTGAGCAAACACCAAAGCGATGCACTTACCGAGTCAGACTGTCACGTAGACTGAACTAAAAATTGCTTGAAGGCCAACTGCGTTGCCTTAGTTTGTAGACGTACGTAAAATCTACTGACAACAGATCACGAGCTGATAAACTGACTGTAAACAAAAAACTTCAATTTCAACTTAAGCCCCGTCTGCGAAAGCGCACAGCAATCTGTTGAATGATCTAAAATGCTGTATTTGTTCGCGAATAAATATGTTATTTTGATGTACGGGCTGTTGCCTTTATATTCTGTGTGCACTGACTACAGTTTAATTGTTTGTCTGCATATGTAACCGCATCTCTTTTGATTGGCTCTTGAACATTTTAAGGAAAATGATCGAGAGATAAACGTTTATTTTATTTTAAAAACATATTCGATATATATGCTGGCGGGATAGAATACTTTTAGCATAAAAGGCGAAATTACGCAAATCTCGCCGAGAGAACTAATTTAATTGTTTTCGGTGATGGAAAAAATCTTAGCTAATTTAAAAGCATGACGAGGAAAAGTGGTCACGAAGGGAAAGAAAACTTAAATATGTATTTGTTATAAGCGTAAACGTGTTCACTGCATGAGACAGGCTTACGAAACCTTCAGCAGGCATCGGTAAACTTTCGATCGGTTTAGTAAATTTTCTCGTGACCTAAGCTTCATAGTTAATGCCAGCACTATTAAATGTATTTGATGGATTGAATTTGAATTCGAATCTATATTCCATTAGCCATGCTTAGCAAATATACAAACATAATGATGCGATTTCGCTCTAGACACGAAGGGACATCACGCACAAATATTGTGTGTGCGTGCAAATGAGTGGGAAAACATTTATAGGAAAACAGTGTTTCCGCAACAACTTGTGTTTCCTCGTTTGCGGGGGCCTTTCGAGCTGCTTTTAAGGGACTTCCTAGCAAGCAGCTACAATTAGTAAAGTGTACACTTACTTGAGTTTCCTGGCAATTATAGCAGATTTACGCTTTGGGGGTAGTTCAAAAAAAAGACCTGCTTTTATGACTCCTTTAAAAGCCTCACTTTTTAGTTTTCCATCTAGCCCAGATGTTGATAATGATTCCATGTTAACAACTAAACTGAAATTCACAAAGACCACACTAAGGCGCAATCAAACGGTCTTCCCGTCCTTCCTGTGTGTATTCTCGATGCGAAAAGCTTTTTATTTTTCTGTTTAAGTTTGCGAGTCGCGAGTTTCATCTGTTATGTAGACAACACTTGATGTTTGATTAAAAACAAAATAAGGCTTACGGCTCTAAATATTGCATAGCTTTGTTTTTATAAAAATCCAATTTAATCGGTGTTGAGTGAGACGATATTGATTGGTGCTGTGCAGTTTGAACACGACCCATTGGCTTCCGCGGAATTGCTTTAAAAAGCACATCAAAACATTTCTCCACTCTTTAAGTATGTCCGGCGAAGACTGATAAATGTTTAAGAACATACTAAAACTTTAGCTGGAAGTACATCTATTGAGATAGCAGAAATATTCAACAAAGTTGCAAATAAATGTTCATGACAATTTTGTCTTTGGTTTTTCATTGCTACGGAAACATCTGTCTATTTCTTTTCAAGCGCTTCTTTAAACTCGCTGAATAAGATGAAACAATTAGAAACTAACGAAAACAACATATCTGACTTACAATTAACCACTAATCTGAGAAACTGCCAGATTTACTCGATTCCAGAGGAAAACGTTTTTCTAAACATCTGCAAAGAAACTCAAAACCTTGTGCATACAATTAGCGCGTGCATGTCGTATTCCATCACAGCGCGAGTTTGAAATCTTGCTTTCAACCCTGAAAAAAATATGTTTTTTTTTCTTTTTAATAGCTTTGAGCAAAACCCAGTGGGTCATCAATGCGCCAGAAAAGGTGCTCATGACTGACGAATATAGGTGCTGGATTCTACGGCTGAGTGAATGAGCAGCTAGAGTCTGCGTGTTTCAAGGTCTTTCAATGGAACCCAGTCTACTGTATCACAGCTTTTCACACGGACCCCGGCGCTATTTTTAGCGCCCAGTCCGTGTCCCGCCCTGGGCGTGAGCTAACAAGTGTGCCAGCCTGAACTTCGTTTGAACAATCGCCCAAACTCGCGCAATTCTTCAAACCCACAAGTGACTATAAAACTCAAAGCACTTTAACGCCAACTTTGATATAAATATTGCACCTTCCCAGTGGAGTCTTCTGTTTACGGTGTATGTCGTCCTTCAGTTTTAGTTTAATTGACTTAAACGTAAACCAACTTCCTTTACAAAACCTTACCAGAGAAAAACACTTTTATCGCAAAGAGAAACTTGAACCTTGCACTTGAATAATTTTTAATCCTGGATTAGTGTTAATCAGCTTTCAAACAGGCCCAGGTCATCCGTGTCACGAACAATTTTAAGATACAGGGAATGGCAATGCGAAAATTATAGCTTGTCTTTTAAGAGAAAGGCAAGAACAAAACTAGTCGGTATTCGGCTGTTCTTTACACCGTTCCGTTGCAAACATATCTGCTTGTTTAATTTTTAGCCTTCTTACTGAGCAAAGGCCTGTGTAGAATTTCATTATTTTTGATTTAATTTAAACTGTCTGGTCGTCTTTTTTTCCGGCCACTGTAATTTTATATGATACGGCTTATCGCCGGTCTGTCACTGTGGTTTTGCTTATCATATGCGGTATTTGGTCGTATTTTGACTCTTTTGAGGTTTTTTTTGTTCAATTCAGATACACACCTTCCTCATTGAAGCTATTTCGTCTGCTACATTAAAACAAGTCTTTTAAATTTCCATAATAATATTTTCTCGAAGTGTTTGACTAATTAAAATGATTTCTTCCCATGAACTGTAAGTCTGAATTGAGAGTGTGTGCTGGCGACTAAAATCGTGTTTATTTAGCTATTAATCCCCCTTTCAACCACTTAAAAGTATGTCGGTTAGCCGAAATCGCCTCTGGCATGTCATGCTTTTCGTATTAAAAATGAGTGTTAATGTTTTGTGCAGATCCCACGTAAAAAAGTAAGTTTACAACTCGTTTACCAAAGATTCAATTTTTCTGGCTCGAAAAATACTGAAAAACCCCATCTTGTTTGTCTTCGTAATCGAGATCGAAGTCGGTTTGAATCGTCCTTATTTTCAGTTAAAAACCGCCGTGATGTTTTGGGTTTAAAATTCTGCTCTTTATGAAAAGTGGTCGCCTTCATTTCATGTATCATCAACACATTTTAGGTCAATGTGCTTGAACTGGTTGATGGTAGCAAACAATTTCAGTTGAAACATTATTTATGTCGAAAACACAATTATTGCGACCCTCATATTTAGCATACTAAACGAATTAAAAACTGTTTCGTTACGATGTGTTCAAACTCTCACCTGATGGACTTGAACTTATCCGCTGTTGAAGCCTATAACACAGTACATTAAAGCATCGCCCGGCGCCAAATCATAGCTGAGTCAGAGACGAGAGGGAACCCGCATAACATTAACATGATCGTGAGCGGAAACGTGTTTAATAATTTATTATTTTGGTTCAGGCAAGCTAATTTATTAAATCAACAAAGGAGATGCCTTCCGTTTCTCAGATTAAGAGGTAAAAGGGTTTTTATTATCATAAAAAAATCAGATTTTCGTGTGAATCTGTATTTAAGGTAGAAAACAACAGAAATTTCATTTGAGTTTATATATAAGTGATGCCTTTCTGACTTTGTTTTATGGCGCAGTAACTTCACTTCAGGGGAAGCTGAATTAATTTAATTGTTCAGTAAAAGCACACGATTTTATCCATGAAAAGAGGATTAAATTTAACCTAATTTGGGTAAGTCACTCTTATTTGTTTTATCTCTAACCACAGCGTCGAAAAAGAATCTGATTAATAACGGTGTAAAAGAATTTATTTTCGGATAACTGTCGGCTAAAAACAGAGGGTCGGTTATGGCTAAAATCAGAGGTCAAACCGTGTTGAAATTTGCATGAAGCTGTCTGAAATAAACGGCATCGCAACCTCCTGCTGTTCACTACTACAATATTTAGCCATAAATACAACGTTTTGAATCAAAATCCTTTAAGTTGTCTAAATTAATCATTTCGTGTTTATCAGATCTTAAAAGCAAATTGCGTTTGCGGTTTTGCTGGAGTCACAACATTTTACCGTTGTCTGTTTGATATAAAAGGCAGGCTTAAAACTAGTAAACAGCTTACGGCAACTGTTACGTCACACTGACTTTGGTCGCGAAGAGATCTAGAATAGTTTAGATGGTTATTAATTTATGCTTTTGTCCATTCCAGCTAAACTATTAATTTATGCATTAAATTTGTAAAAACACGTCTTCCCGTGCCTCCCCTGCTACGTATCGTTTTGCACCGAAGCCGCACTATTGTGTTCTGTTTATATATTTGGGGGATAGTATAAAGGCATATATTTGCTCTAGATTTGATCGATAATCCAGATTAATTAATTGTTTTACCATTCGTTCGTAGTCTTCGTAAACGCGGTTGACAACTTCAGTTACTACAAAGTTTGCATTTTGACCGTACAGCATGAGTGAAAATTGTTTTAACGAGTTTTCACGAGTGAAAATTGTTTTAATAAAAGTCTAGACCCATCTTTTTTGTAGATCGTATTTAGTTAGCTCGTCCCCTAGAAAAACTGCCAGTACTCAATTTTAAAATTTAAAACGTGCTCCCAAACTATTAATACTTGGTAGAACAAATTAAACCTCAATTTTTGCAATTTTCATAACGCAATGAGGAGCAGAGTCTGATGATGAGATGGAAAGATTTTTTTGACACCTTATTCGACACCCAGTGGCAGAACTTACTCAGTATTGCGTCCGGTCTGTCCTTCGGAATGACCTTCTCCGTTCCAACAAATCTTAATATATTTTGCCGTATATTCTCGGCACTGTGTTAGCAGCTGAAGCACTGTACAACACTGAACGGATTCTGCACTTACCATACATGCTGCTCGCAGTAGGACTCGCATCAATCCCCGTTTTGCGAAAACGTTTTCGAGTTGATAACGAGACCGGCCTCAGTTTTCACTGCGCGTCACTGAAGACTTCCTTCTCATCTAAGTCACTTAGATTGTGTTGTAATTAACGAATGTATGACCATTTCTGCTGCTCCGGATTCTGAATTCGAGGCAATTAAAACGCAAAGTTCATTTGGCCCCAAGGGATTTTTAATATTTTATTCTGAGTCGAAGGTAATTGTAACACGAAGGATTTCAATTCTGTCAACATGTTCAAAATCGGTGGATTCGTTTTGATGGGTCGATTTGTCAGTCACAGAATTAGTCATCGCGGCGGCGGCTAAAATTGCCAAAGTCGGCACTACTTTTCGATCCCAGGTCGTTCTAAGGTTCGCGGTGAAGAAATTCGGCCTTGTTACTCCGACAAACCAAAAAATAAAACACGATGCTAAAATTAAAAATATTTTGCCATGCATGTATTGTATTTTCGACCACCTTGACCTAATTGTTTCATGTCCGGCAGTATTGCCAAAAATTATGAACACTTTTGTCTTGTAGCAAAGCATACGTCGATTCGAGTTCTAGCCAAAAATTTCAGTTGTACTTACAAGTAGCCGTTGTTGTTTCTGACTAAGCGACGTTAACTGATGTCGTTTCGCACGCTACACTAGCTTACAGGTCCTTACACTGTTTTCAGACTGGCATGGCACTCAAGAAGTTTCAATTATTTTTTCTTAACCGGCATATAAAGCGTTATAAAGCTTGCGGGCGGACTCAGCTCCTCCTCTGATAAGCTAAAAAACACTTCCACTTACCGTCGAACTCTCGCAGCTGCTTAAAACAAATTGGGTCAGTCGACTTCAAACAAACCCTTAACTGAAATTTCTAGACGTTTTAGAAATGGAACAATTAAAACATTAACTTGCAGTTCAGAAGGCTGTGTTCAAACCAATCTGTTGTACGTGAACTTCTTTTTGGCCTGTTCTATCCACCGAGACTTGTCTTCTTATACTCCGGTGATAAGACAGTCTTTTCAAGAGTTTTAAATTTACATTCGGGGATAATCCTTGCCCATCAGCGGAAGTTTCAGACATTTGTTGAAACAGTAATAAAATAATCTCTCTCAATTAAACGTTCGGTCCACAACGTGGGTGGGTAAATATGCCACCTGGTGCTCATTTTGCTGCCTTTGTACAAACTAACTGATTTCTTTTTTTCATTTCGCGTATACCTGTAGGTTACTACGCCATACAAAGACAATTTCATCGATTTCTCGGCGGGTTGTTTCTAAAGTTCGCATTTTAAACTTTTATTTACGTTTTCGGACTCACATGTTGAAAATCATGACACGTTTTTGGCTAAACATTTGCAGTTATTTGCAAAGTATGACAATGTGAAGACAAATTGTCATACAACACAGGAAATAATTAAAATCTTCGGCGAATTGTATTTGATATATTTTGAAAAATGAAGGTTATTGCTGTCCAAAGGAAGAGGTAGTTCTCACGAAAGGAAAAATAAATTGCTCAATGAGCCACTGGCCCCTTACCGGGTTTGTGGCGGAAGGTTAGTATAGGTGGTCGTAAAGTGAATCTAAAAGGGAAACGATTTTGAAACACCTGTTTACGTACATCTTCACCCAATCCGCAGTTTTTGAATTTGTTCCTTCGTCGTGTTAAGACCCATTTCGTTATAAATTGGCTAAATAAGTGAAAGACTAAATAAATGTCCCTTGGCGCTAGACCTGAAAGCTATTCAACATTATTTCGTGACTTACAGTAAGTGAAAACCAAAACGACAAACACTTTAATGTCTTTTAAGAGACAATATGACAGTATATAATCGGAGTCCCTTGTTTCTAGAACATAACATAGTCATAAAAAGACATTTTGTGGCGCAGGTGTAACAACAAAAAACCGGCAAAAACTTTTACGACCCTGTGAAACAAAACCTGAATTGGTCACCTGAATCGTTATTGTGTCCGTAAAGAAAGCCATTAGGAATTCTTGAATATTCTAGTTTAATTTCAATTTCTTAATGAGTCAATTGCATTGAAACAAACCCGTTAGTTTAGTATGAAAAACAATGCTTTACAGTCGCTGTCGCTCAAAACAAGCCAAGGAAAAAACTAAATCATAAGTAGAAACGCTTAATTTAGCACGGTAATAGACACTGTGGCTGTAGTCTTCGAGCTAGTTCTCTGTTGCTGATCCCATTTTATTTAAGATGTCACATTTATAACTTACCTAGCGAACACATATGTCATTAAAGAACAGATATTTCGCAGAACCCGACCGCTTCTAGTCCCTCTAAGTTGAGAAACCTCTCGTATGTCCCATGACTCCGCAAGGACTTTAATTTGGTGTGATATCTCGCGATTTTTAGTGACTAAATTAAGTGTAGATGTAGACTGTTTAGCAGTCTAAGTAAACGACAGCGGCACTATCAAAAATTTGCTGGGTATTCTCAATAGCAAATCCGCCTTTTGGAAGGTATTCAGTCAGTTTCTACAAACTCCGAATGCACTAAGCTAAATGCAGTATTCAAATGTGGACATGTTTGACTTTTCCTGGACTACGAAAACCGGAGACAATACAAATCAACAGGTAGAAACTATCAAATCAACCGTGAAAACCATCTAAATTTAAATGGTTATACTCTTTCAGAATCGAAAGAAACGAGGGACGCGCTTGTGTAGGCTGTACGGCCTTCCGAACGAAAGGTTAAACGGGGAATAAGTTTTGTCTGAAATCTTTTTCCAGCATAGTCAAATGAAACTCATGTTATAGTTTAAAACTGAACTAATCCGCGCCGCTTTAATTTCCACAGTAAACTGTGCACTCATTGCGTGCCTATGACATGCTGGCTCGTGGTCTTTGGTCAGTGGTATACCACCCGGAAATTCCAAACCCCTGCGACACCCCTACTGCGGCAATGGGAGGGAAGGACTTCTTGCTATGGGTAATGTTTTGATGTTTGTACGTGAATTAAACACGGTAAATTAACAGTTCCACGTAGAAATGACAATCTGGAAAGCACTCGAGACTCCACAACTTGGAGTAGGTAGGTAAAACTGACGAGTTTCGTGTATCGACGCTTGATTTCCGTCGTCACAAAACTGATGCATGTGACTACTCGCTGCTTTGGAATTCTCTGAACTCAACTGTTCTTATTTAACTCGTTTAGCTATCTATAACTTCCATGGAAAAGGCTTGTATCAACTTAAACTCCAGCTTGGCGAGACTGTTCAAATCTTAGAAGAGAGTGCAGGTAAGAATTGAGTTTGGTTTCTGATTACCAAGAATGTATCGAAAGTATAAAGCTCATGTAGCTAGCAGATTTTAAAGTTCAGTTTCGACTTCTGTACATGGATCTACAGTTGTGACTCGCCGTTTCGTTAATTGAATGTGTTACATTATCGGATATATGCCGAGAAAGGCAAAGTATCAGGGTTTTCCTGAAAAAAAAAAACTTAAGTCAACTGGTTTTAATATTCCCCTTCTTGAGCTGAGATGTGGGGAATGGGAGGGGAGGGGTAAGGTGGTGATTACCACGAGGAGATGGTCGGGTAGCAGGCCTTATAAGGTCTTGCATGAATGGATTGCTACAATTCGAGAGAAGAATAGAACAAACAACGGGAACAATGCCCCTTGCCTAAAAAACAATAGAAACTGCTACACTAGAGGACCAGTAGATGTGCACACGTAACTTGAAACGAGAGAAAAATGGTTGAGCATAAATTTTGTTTGGACCGATAATGGGAAGGTAATAACATGGATGAAAATTATTGCATAAGTGAATGTTAATATTCAGCCGTCCAAAAGTAGACATGCCAAAGATCTATACTATGAGTAGTGGGTCATTTCTCAGATGTTTCCCTTGAGATGGCAAGCACATGAGTACAGTGTATGCATAGCATATGAGAAAATCCCCTCACACGAGAAGAGGTTCTATATGAGGAAAACATTTTTCTTACCTCGCATGCCACGTCATGTCTCGTCATGAGAAGGAATTTTCTCTGGCATTCATGTGCTTGCCCATCCCACTTGGTTGCCCCAGAGAAAAATGAGGCAGTATTTAATATATTCTACCAAAATCAAAAATAGTGTCCTGCCCTAGTATCCATGTAGTGTAGTATTTGTATGTGACTGAGACCATGATTAACTTTCCGCTTTATCGAAGTGCCCACCTATGGGAGCTGTCTGTTACTATACTTATTTTCCATTTACATCTACAAAGAACTGGCCATTGGATCAGGCCTACATGTATGCTTACCAATTAACCAACATTTTTTCTTCAGGATGGTTTCGAGGGTTTTCTTTGAGGAACAAAGCTGTCAAGGTTGGTACATAAAATATTTACAAGAAAAGTTTAAGTGCAGTTCATGATTGTCACATGTTTAGTTAGGCCTTCTATTTTCTGGTAAATTTAGTTATTCGAAAACAAACAGTTGAAACAACTTTCTTTCTTTTAAATTTTAGGGTATATTTCCTATGTCATATATCTATATTAAGGATGCCAACAAAGATGAATCTTCAAGGTATATATCTTAGCAGGTTAAGCAAGTTATATTAGCAAGCTATAGTATGACAATTGCCGTGGGAGTTGGAGGGGGGTACTCTGCAAATTTTTAGCTGGGTTAATACTTATTGTCAGAAATGTAGATAATAGCCGGGAGCCAGAAAAAAATACCCGGCTGTCAGCTTGATTTTCCCGGCTTGATTTCTGATCCCCTAGAGGTATGGTGCCTTTGGCCCAGATTACTACCTATCAAGTACAAAATACTGGCTGTCAAAATTTTTAACTACATCCCTGATTGTGCTACTGGGAATTATCTGAGACTCTTAATATTTTGCTCTACCATATTCAGCTGCAGTTTGCAACCCTATTCCAGACCAAAGCTCTCTGCTGATTACTGTACCATATGCCAGACTAAACTGACCTTAACTGCCAGTAAAAATGATGCCCTTCACAGCGGCACATGAATGTACACTGTACCTATATATAGCCCATAAATGGGAGTACCCCCTCCGAGGGATAATCGTTTGATCTGTGTCAGTAGTGAACTGGTAGTGATGTTGCAAAGTGTTGCTTGATTACTCAATTCAAGATGGCATTACATAAACAGGTATTTATTCCCATAACTGCAAGTGAAATATATTGATTTTACAGTGTTGAACAACTTTATCTCGAAAACGGTTATACACAGAAAGGAAAAATACAACACAAATATAAATGATAATTTGAATGGAAAAAACAATTGTTGAATAACAAAAGGGAAAAATGCCTAGACCAATGATAAGCTGAATTAACAATTCCTGTGAAATACATTAAAATTCAAATAACAACCGTCAAATACTTTCGCAATAACAACACTCCCACTTTTGACGTTGCTTATTTGACAGTTTTCATGCCTAGCTCAGTAACAAGTTTCTCAAAGCGATTCTTAGGCAGGATGTCAGCAATCCTCTCGTCAGTACTGAGCAATGTATTTCAAAGCGATAGCTCCGTCCTGTACTCCTTCGCGAACGAAGTGGTAAGGTATATCGATGTGCTCAGTCCTTGCATGGCCCACGGGATTCTTAGCCATTGAAATAGCCCCTTGGTTGTCTTCACATATCTCAATTGGCCCCTCTGGAGGTTATCCTACGTCTGCCAACAACCTTCGAAGCCAGATTGCTTCCTGAGTGGCCGTACTTAGGGCTATATAGTTTGCTTCTGCTGCCGACAATGCACTGACGATAGCCTGTTTTTTTGCTTATTTAACCAACTTTCTGCTCCACACGCAGATGAGAACACGTTTCCGGAAGTGGAATAATGGTCATCCATATCACCCGCCCAATCTGCATCTGAGCAACCAGTGAAATTTCCATTAGCACACTTCTTGTGACTCAAACTAAGATATGCAGTTGCTTTCAGATATCTGAGGATCCGCTTAGCTGCTGTTAAATGATTTTGTGTAGGATTGGCACAGAACTTTGAGACAACTCCCACTGCTTGGGCGATGTCTGGACGAGTTGCGATTGCAGCATAAAGTAGGCTTCCAACCATCCACTGTTACGAGATCGCATCAACCAGTCTGCTAAAACCATCTTCCTTTTGCAGCTTGATGTTCAAATCAGCAGGTGTAGACACTGGTTTCGCTTCTGTTTGCCCATACTTCTCGAGCATCTTTTTGATGCACTGCCCTTGACGAAGGTGGGCTTGCTTGTTTTTCACATCTTGAACAATACAGACTCTGACATAGTAATGCAGCTTCCCTATGTCCTTTATCTTAAACTGCAACTTTAGGCTGTCCTTGACACTTTTCATCTCCGTGATGTTTCTCGCTAGTATCATTCAGGACAACTCGGATTAATATTAATCCGTGGATTATAATAATAATAGATTATAATAGGATTATTATAATCTGGTAATAGATTATTATAATCCAGTAATAGATTATTATAATCCAGTAATAGATTATTATAATCCGGTAATAGATTAAGGCACGGCAAAAAATTGAAAGGATTAGATTATTATTAATAATATAACCCTGATTAATATTAATCTCTATTATAATCGAGATAAAATTCCCGTGAATGTTCGGAGATGCTGATATACAACTCTAATGACAGACACACTGCAGACATAACACAGGACTGACAGGACATAACACTGACCACATCAGTCACATCATGATCACTTGCATATGCTAGAGCTGGTAGATACCACGATGTTGACCCTAGAAGTAAATGAATAGGAGCAAGCACCTCTGGGCCAGGGAATCCGCGCACTCCTTTGATCTTTAAATTCGGAAGCTTTGGACAAAGATTAACCCTAGATAGGAATAATATAAATACTACGTACGACTTTTATAGCAATCCTATGTAGGATTAATATATATCAGGATTAATATTAATATTTAAGTAGGATTAATATTAATCCTAATAGATTAAGGCACGGCTCAAACCTCAGTAATAGATTATAATAATCTATTACTGGATTATAATAATCTATTACTGGATTATAATAATCTATTACTGGATTATAATAATCCATTACTGGATTATAATAATCATTAAGATTAATATTAATGCGATTAATATTAATCCGAGTTGTCCTGATCATTGGATCATCAATGTGAACTCCAATGATAGTCAACTATGTCCTTTCTGATGAACACACAGGGATCTGCCAAGGCTTGAATGAAGCCAGTCTTCTCAATACATTCCCAAAAAGCTTTGTTCCAACAGCGGGAAGACTGCATTAACCCATACAGCGACTTCTCTAGCTTGCATACCAAATGCTCCTCCCCAGGTTTCACGTATCCTTCCGGTTGCTGCATGTAAATTCCTTCATCAAGTTTACCTTTGAGAAAAGTGGTTTCTACGTCCATCTGGTGAATCAGCAAATCATTCTGAACTGCAAACGCTAACAAAAAACGTATTGAAGAGAAACGAACTACAGGCGAAAAAGTTTCATCATAGTCAATTCCATATTTCTGGGCGTAACCCTTGGCCACCAGGCGTGCTTTGAATCATTCCATTGCACCATCCTCAACGTGTTTCAGTTTAGACACCCATTTGCACCCAACAGCTTTCTGGCCTGGGGGATATTCAAACAACGTCCATGTCTTGGTTTCCATCAGCAAATTGTATTCTGAATCTGTAACAACTTTCCATTCTGCATGGTGATCACTTAATCTTACTTCTTGTATACATGTAGTTGTGGGTTCGTCAATCTCAGAAAGATGATAGGCGACATGATGTACGTGGTGAGTTGCCGTATCTGCGTATTCATCATAGCCATATCTGACTGGTGCTTTTCGTGTTCTTACAGACTGTTGAGGTTCTTCTGGCGTCTTCTTCTAAATTCTTCATTTCTCTTTGTTCTCCTGCTTCATCTTTTCTAGAGGCTACTTCATTGTGCTTTGCGTCCTCGCACCTTGGGTCTTCTGACCGAAATCGTTTTCATTAAACTCCACATCCCTCCGGATATACATCTTTCGGTTCGTTTCATCAAAAAGGCGATATCCCTTTGACGTTAAGCTGTAGCCCACGAAATGCAGACTTCTTGTCAAGCTTCCGTCGTTCATTGTCAGGAATGTGGGCATAGGCCATACATCCAAATACATGTAAGTGGCTCACATCTGGTTTCCTCCCATACCACCACTCATAAGGAGTTTCATTCTCTTTTAGCGCCGTCGTGGGAAGGCAGTTTCTCACATAAGCAGCTGTAGAGATGGGTTCAGCCCAAAAGATGTTCGATAATGCTGCATGCGCAATCATCGAACGTGCTGACTCGACCAAAGTCAGATTCATTCTTTCTGCTACACCATTCTGTTGGGGTGAGTGTGGTACTGTCAGCTCATGTCTAATTCCTTTCTCCTTCAGATAGTTCTGTAATTCAGTAGACAAATACTGGCCGCCATTGTCTGTTCGCAAAGTTCCTATCGCCTTACAGACATCATTGGTAACTGAGGCTTCAAATTCTATGAACTTATCAAACACTTCTGACTTGTGTTTCATGAAGTATACAGCACAGCACCGAGTGTAATCATCAATAAACATAACAAAATACTTTGCTCCTCCAATCGAGGGTGTGTGCATTGGACCACAGACGTCACTGTGCACAAGCTGTAGTCTCCGCGTCGACGGGATCTCTCCCACTGCGGGAAACGGTTTTCTACACATCTTCACTGCCAAACATCCTTCGCAGAAGGACAATTCAGTCATTTTCTTGATGTCAATCCCTTGTACAGGTTCACTCTCCACACATTTCTTGAGGATTTGCTCGTGTACGTGTCCAAGACGTTGATGCCACAAGTCGCTACCTTGAGATGACGCAACTGAGGCGTACGCAGTGTGTGCAGTAGGAGCAACTTGACAGTCTAGTTGATAGAGTTTATCAGCCAGTGATCCCATTCCATGAAGCTTTCCATTTTCTTCCCAGATACAACATTTTTGGGGACCAAACTCTACGGCGTTGCCCTTAGCAACTGCAGCTCTTACGGAAAAAAGGTTGCAAGTGAGTTTAGGTACGTACAGCACATCATTCAAAACTGCTTTCTTGGATTCAGTTGCTTCAAACAGCATATTCATTCGTACACTTCCAGATCCCAGTGCTTTCACAACACCACCATCACCCAGCGCAACATTTTCAGGCTTGCCAAATTCCTGAAAATTCACCATAACGTGTTGACCCATGGACAACATTTTTTCTTCGCAGACTCCACGCTCTCAACAGACGCCAAAAACGCAGCAGCATAAACATCCTCACCTCCTTCGAACTCAGAATTTTTCGGTCGGCGCTCGTCACTCTCGGAACGACAATACTGCATCTTTAAAAATAGTTTGTTCGCGAGTGTCTCTAGTTCAAAATGTTTCCTTAATGCATCCCACGCTTGCTTCGGTTCTTCGCTTGAGGTGATCAAGTAAAGCTGAGCACTATCAATCGCCAACAAAATTGTTGAGAACGCTTTTTGTAGCCTCGATCGGAAAAGTACTTGCACCGCTGTCGTGGCATCGTCTGCAAGTACTTCTGATCCATCCACCAAGCCCCATAATCCTTTCGCCAGCAGTAAATGCTTCATTTGAAATTTCCAAGTGTTCCAGTTGCTCCCATTGAGTTTGTCGTTTGACCACTTTTCCTCCATGTTTCATTCATGCTGATTCATGCAACCGTTTAAAAATAACCCGTCACAACTTCAAAATCCTGCTCGATCCTACGCTCGAAAATCCAATCGATCACAGACGCTGTTCATCTCAATTACAACCCAACCAAACCACGTTCTTCTGGGCCCATAACCTATTGATTTTACAGCGTTGAACAACTTTATCTCGAAAACGGTTATACCCAGAAAGGAAAAATACAACACATATATAAATGCTAATTTGAATGGAAAAAACAATTGTTGAATAACAAAAGGGAAAAACGCCTAGACCAATGAAAAGCTGAATTAACAATTCCTGTGAAATACATTAAAATTCAAATAACAACCGTCAAATACTTTCGCAATAACAACAAAATATGATGGCCATATCCTCAATCAATAATGCATTGAACTTTGATAAATGTTTTTAGTGGGACAGCAAGTGTTTTTAAGGAGGAAGCTTTGGTTGAAGAACTCACTTCTGTCCTAAGAGAATGGGGAGCCATGTGGAAACAAGTCTATTTGGTATGTCATCTGTGTAACTAAACAATAGGAAAAAAGATAAGTCACTTTTTATTTCAAAGTGAGAGTATTTAGCACTGCTGTGCCAATCAAGGACATGTTAATACTGTCAACAAACAGATATTGTGATATTGATAGATATTGATTAGCTTTACTTATATACTTAATAAACAAAACTGCCCTAAGCAGCTCTTTAAGGAGGCTATTATTAGTATATTACAATTAGTATTATGAACATTGATAGAAAATTAAGATGTACATGTTTTTAGGCCAAACTCTTGTCTGTCTTGTGTGCATTTGTTAAAAGTGTACGTGACAGATTTTTTTATTTGCTTGATATACATTGAATCTACATGGGATGATGATTGTAACATCAAAAAAATTTAGAAATCATTTTTTTTGTCACCGCAGTTTAGCAATACAAAAATGTGAAATTTTACTTCCAGTTGGGTCACAATTAAAACCACGGGAAGAAAGAACCTGGGGCTAGACAAGCCGTAATGTCAAAACAACAACATGCTCAGAAGAAACAAACAAACCGAATAGGGAATTTACTAAGTCGTGTTACTGGAAAACCAGAAAAACAGCAGCAATACTCCTTAGTACATTCCTTGTTTGGTTTGTTTGCTTCTTAATTGTGAGCACATTCTGGTTTTAACATCATGACTCGTCTAGCCCCAGGTACTTCTCTCATGTGGTTTTTGACCCAATCAGAAGTGAAGTTTCACATTTTGGACTGCTAAAACGTGGTTAAAGAAAACAACGATTTTTCGATGTTCAAATCAGCATATGCATCCCGGCATGTACATTTCAATCAAGCAAATGAAATAAATAAATAAAAATGTTCATATACACTTTTTAACATCAAGTTGTCTATTATTGCAGAAGAGGGAAGATACTCTTTTTCACGATGTGAAGAATCTGATGTTAGAACTGATGGATTGGCGAAGGCAAATCTTAGCCAAAGCACTTCCAGTGGTATGTATAGCCTGCTGGATAGTTCTCGTCTGGCATCTTGCTTCTTCAACCTTCACATGTAGATATTGTACATGTACTACCTTTTGAGCTGAAACTCTCTAAAGTTTGAGTTGAAAATTTACGAACATCTTTTATTTTGAAGTATCACTAACTGCAAACCATGTTGACATGCACCACAGATGTAACTATATGTACTAGTGTGAAGCCACTCTTGCTAAGCCATCTTTTATTTATAAAAAAAAAACTCGTCAGTTCTGATAAAAGCACATTGGCTTTCTGACAGTATTTCAGACACTGGCAGTAACATATTTTCTTATTTTAAATTATTTTAAGGACCAGTTGAAACAACTAAAGCAGAGAGTTACTCAAACAATAGATTATGGAAACAGGTATGCATAAAATGGCCTGAACAAGCTAGCAGGCATGCAAAATTACTTGCCTGGCGGAAAATCTAGGTGTCCTGGACAACCAGACATCTCTTTTTGCAAATCCTATCACAATGTACTAGTGGTACATGATAGTCAACTGTTGTTGTAGATGCATGGGGGCTCAGCCAAGTTGACTACGTGTATCACTCAATCAACATAGAAAACAAGCTTGAGTAAAGGGAATAGGGAACAGTGGGAGCATCAATCAGATTTGCAATTGATACAACATAGTTGAGTTGCTACAGACTAAAGCCATACATGTATATTCATGGCATGGCACAGGACTATGAATAGGCATGATGCAGGCTTTCTGTTGCAGTTCAATAATACAATCAGTCCCATGCAGTCCGAGTAAAAACGATAAAGGGTGTGCATTCCTTTTGTCTCTGGGTCACTGCATTGTGTTCTTGGGAAATTTACTCTCTACTCTCGCAGTGAGTGCCATTAATTGAATACTTGGGGTAACCCTACGATGTTAGCATTCCATCCTGGAAGAGTAGAAAAACTCCTAGTTGCTTCATGCTATGCAAACCAGGATAAGATCTGGCCTGATGGAATGTAGTCTGTTACCTTAACCTTGTTCCTTCTGTCTACAGGACATTAGGCTTGGATCTTGTTGTACGTGATCCTGAGGGTAACATTATTAATCCTGATTCAACAGGGGCTATTCAACTTTATAGAAGGGTAAGGACAGCCAATGCAAGTTGTTTGACTACTATTTGTTACTGTGATCATAATAATTATATGTAGTGTCCATCTTCCAATAAATACCTGTTCCCTAATAAGTAGTCCCCATTTTCAATGAGTTCTTTAAGTGTACCTATATTCCACTTTTTATTGCCTACTTAACACTGGCAGAAATTGGAATGTACTAGCCTGAAACCCTCACTTTGTCAGTTAATTAACTAATTTCACCGGCAGTGCAGTGAGTTTAACTGTCATCCTGTCCAGAGAGGGGCAGGGGAGAGGGACGGGCGTGGAGCAGGGGAGGGATACATAGAAATTCTCCTAGTAACTTCATGCTACAGAAACCAGTATACGTTCTGGCACTACTACCGGTATATATTAGGTGATGGAGATGCTTTTTGTCAAATGGTGATAGTGATATGCCTGAAAGCTCAATTACATTGAGAAACAGACTGAACTAACAACTGTGATGTGTCTTACATTTTCAGCATGTCAGTACATCAAACAGGATAAAGACAACAGTAAGTCCTGTAAAGCTGTATTACTTTATAAATAACTAACAGTGTATGTATGGTAGAGTAGAAAAGGGCTCCAAATGGAAATTATTATGTTCCTGCCTTAAATCAACACAGTTCTTGCCAGAGCAAGCCCACTAATTTGAATTTGACTGGTAAAGTTCTGCTTTTTAATTAATAGTCTGTGTAAATTAGACAGTAATTTAGATCCTAAGACTGTCTTAATGTATTTTCAGTCAGGCCTCTTTGGAACTTATAATAAAAGTCAAAACAATTAAAGAAACTTAACCCCTGTGCGCAGTTGTCTTTGTTACCAGCCTTAATAATTGTGTTTCTAAAGTGATATTACAATTTCAAATTAATAATGTTTGTTACAGTTATGGCAACATTTTCACTTGGTACCTTTGCACAGTGCCAGAGTATGATTCTCACTGGCTTTTTCAAGTATCCACTCCAGAATCTAGGCATGCCTATGGTACTTGTGGATACCCATGCAGTGTCTGTTCAAAGCACTATTTTGTCCCCTGCCCAGGCACTAGTGCAAGTGTGAAAATAGACTGCGATAAAGCTTTTCAGTACTCACAAAATTGGTTATTAATAAGATTTCAAGATTTGTTTTGATTAAATCCTAGAGATCTTTTCTTTAAATTCATTAAAATTAAATCCATCAATAAAAAAAAAATTAATATGTTGTTACAATTATTATGTTAATTTTGTTTTTTAGTCAAGAACTGAAACACTCAAGAAAGAGGTTGCATTTTATACAGCATACAGTGTTTATGCCTACATAAAGGCTGTAGTATGCAATGTCACTGATGATTCACAGCTGTTCCTTTCCCTTTATGATGCAAAGGATGAACGTTTTATCAGGTACAGTTGAACCTCTATTTACGCCTCCATAATACAGACATTTCTATAAGGACATTTCATGATCATTTGGTCCTTTTAATGATTTCTTCCTGTACGATATGGACACCTCCATAATACAGACATTTCTTTAAGGACATAATTTTCATGATCACTTGGTCCTGTTAATGGTTTCTTCCTGTACGATATGGACACCTCCTCAATACAGACACTTTCCTATGTCCCTTGTTGGAGGTGCACTGGCCTAATGGTGAATGTGCTGGACTCTGGATTGGACAGTCAGAGTTTGAGCCCTGGCTGGGTTCAGTGTGTTGTGTTCTTCTTAAACCACAACATATACCCCTTGGTGTCCCTAAAAAGCAGTTTCATTATCGAGTTAAATAATACTGAGTTATATAAGAACACAGGAATTTTTAAGAATTCGCAAGAGAAGCATAGAGAAGCACAAGGCTTCTTGCATTCCTCAATTAAGCATTGTGCATAACAGTGGTGACAGAAATTTGATATTAATTAAAAATACTAATAAAGGGAATTCTGTGTTTATTTGTTACTGGCCAGTGAACAGTACCTGGTCTCTTTGGATAAAGCTGGAACACCAAAAGATCAAGAAAGATTTAACAACCTTACAGTCCTGTTTACAGTAAGTGGATCCATATTAAAGTTAGTCTTGATGACAGTTTAGACATTTTTATAAAAATTGTCAATTGTCAAAGTTTCTCTTGATGCAGCCCATGAAGGCAACCAAACTAGTGCTTATTAACTTTTCTTTCTTTCTTCCTCAGGACTTAGGAGCAAAGGATCTAAAACGAGAACAGGTTTATGTGGTCTGCCAGATTGTCAGAGTTGGTTAGTTTCAGCTTAGTTTTTTGTTTGAATTACCTGTACTGTGGATTGCCTTTGTTCTCAAAATGTTTGCCCAGAATTTTGAGCATATTGAGACACCTTGTCTAAGCAAAAATTTACCATGTCACACAAAAATTTTGAAAACCATAATTATTGCATTTTCTTAATGCAGTCATTGCTTATTAACTCATACCCCCTCTCCAAATTTTACAAAGATTGGAAAAATTACCCTTAAGTTATTTCCTTTGAGTTTAAACTTTTTAAAGACTCTCCCACACTTAAATTCTTTTGATTTTTTTTTTGTATATATATGAAAGTGAAAAAAAAAATAGACGAATTCTGGCCTTTGGAAGTATATAGTAACATTATCATCTTGTTAATACTAAAACAGTAACCCCCCCTTACTGCAGGTTTGTAACATACACTGTAACAACGTTTCGAAAGAAAGGCTCTGTACGTTGGAGTTGGCAAAATAATGATGGTTGTAAATTAATGCATTTACATTTATGTATATAATTTGCTCACTCCCCTTTATATATGTCTTTAAATAATAACATCTCTAAATACAATTTTTGGAATCATCACCACCAAATGTATTTTGATACATGTAGCTGGTGAAAAAAATAAGCGCTGTTTACCATCTACCAATTCTCCTTAATGTAGTCAGAATCAATTTAAGGGTATTTTGATAACAGACTAAGAGATTTCCATTTCAGGGCGCATGGATATTAAGGAAACAGCCAACAAGAAGCTAACTCACAATCTTAGAAGACCATTTGGCATTAGCTGTAAGTTATACAAAAGCAGGCTGGGTCCTTTTTGGAGAAAGAAATTTGTGAAATTTGTGTGTATTGTAAAAAGGATGAGGATGCTTGGCAGAAATTTTGGAAAAAAACCCTAGAAGCTACCAGAGCCCATTTTGGGGGTTAAGCCCATGAGCTTGAGATTTCTATCTAGAGTTTTAATTTATGTACTCTCAATTTCTATGTGGTGATTAAGTTGTGTTCGGCCTCTTAAACTATCACCCCAGAAATTGAGAGTGAATAATCTAATTGTTTTAGTAGAATTCTATGATGTTTGAAACTCATGTAATGGTAAATTTCCTTCTTATTGTCTTGGGAAATGAATTATCCACCAATACTATTGCTAAACTTCCGAGTCCAAAACTTCAGAGAAATGAGAAAATGTCGCCATTCTGTAGACGACCTTCAGCCACTGCACACTAATGACTGTTATTATTCAACAAGCTTGCGCGATGCCCATATATGGTCAGAAAGCCATTGTTATCTGTAACAGATTTCCTGCGATATACGTTGATGGCCAAGATTCGTCCGAAATCTTGCAAAGCGCCGCACAACCACAGTTATTCTCGCTACAAAAAGCGTTTCGTTGACAATTTGTTGAATAATAAAACAATTATCCTGCTCAATCTTGTGGAATATCGTCTGATTTTAGCCAACTCGGCCTATGGCCTCGTCGGCTAAGTATCAGGCGATATTCCGCGCGATTTCCCAGGATAATTGTTAAATAGTGTGCAATAGCTCAGCCAATCAGATTGCAGCATTTGCATTTAGTATACTAGCAGAATTCTACTAAATATTAAAATTATATAAATACTATACCACCCTACACAAACGTAGTTGGAACAGATACTCTACATTTAAATTTGGTCAGTTACAGTCACAGTGATGACCAGACAGACTGTACCTCTTCCCCCTCTCAATGATGAACCCTTCATGGACATGCAAGGATTTTTTGGTGCAATATGTTTTCAAGCTCCAGATTGAGACTGGGAAAAGCAACCCTCCAAGTTTATTTTTTTTTCCTCAGTGGCCATTTGGCCACCGACTGCTCAAGTTTGGTCGCCAGTGAAAAATTTTAGTCGCTAAATTAAGCTTGCGCTTTCAATCCTTCTTCTCAACTTTTGTTGCCAGGCTGGCGACTTCGGTTCCAATTTAGTCGCCAGCTCCAAAATTTTTGTCGCCATGGTCTTAACTTGGAGGGTTGAAAAGGGGAAGAAAGGAATAAAATCAGTAACTGTGCCAACACTTTTGACGAGGATTGTAACCTCATTTTGTGCTTACTAGAACTCATCTTTTATTTTAGTGTTGTACATTGGGGACTTGTTCAATGGCACTGCTCAGTATGATGAAGAAAAAGAACATTTCCTTAATCTTCTTCTGTAAGCCTACACTCTTGTAAACCCGCTATTTGTTGTAAAACTGCAAACTAATGTTATTTGTTTTAAACTTTGATAAAACTACCAAGTAATTAACTTGCTTTTGATACATTTATTTCACAATTGTGCAAAACAGGTCACCCCTGATATATAGTCAAAGACCACCTTGTGACCACTTGTTAGCAACCAGCTCTTGACTTGTTAGTTACAACCACTGTCACACAACCTGTTTACAACCACAGTTAAATCTTTAGAAAAGAACCATTCCCATAAGCTACTGGGACCATGCATGTTTGCCATTTTGCAAACAAGTTTTTTCTTTGTTTTTATAAGCATTAATTATTGGCACTGAACACAATCAGTTAGCAATGGGTTAAAAAATAATCACTACTCCCACCTAAATTTTTAATTTGAATAAACAGATAGATATCTGTTATGGCATCAGGAAAAGAACTGTACTGTATTGTACCAGTGAGAATGCTGTTTTCATAGTTTCTTTGTTAGTTGTACCGCCGGTACCCTTACCATATTTCAGACCAAAATATGCAATGTTCCCTATCCTGAACCCTAAATCAGTGCCCAATCTCAGACCAGATTGTACACAGGAACTGCCTAAAAATTGAGAACCGCTCCAAATTCCCAACATTTTTAAATTGCCCTTCCAAAGGAGTACATACTAACAATGATAGAAATAGTTTCTTCCAAAAGTTACTTACCAGACTCACCAGAGTGCACATAACCATACGCTTTTTTAAGACCAAATTGGTCAAACCCAAATCCCTCGGCCTGTTTCAGCCAATGTCTTGAAAATATTCCATACCTTTTAAAGGGAGTACCCCCTCCTCCCCGAGGAGATTGTACCCCACCCTTTTTTAGTGGATTGTCACTGAAAGATTTCATTCTTGTATGTGAGCACATCATCATCAAAGTCACCTACATGTACTAGATGATTGTTTTGAACAATACTTTACAGACTTCCTGATAACCAGTCATTTTCATTCAACTCTTGGATAAAACGGATGATTTCGCAGCCACAGGAAGGACTGAAAGGACAAGGTACTTGGTTTAGTTTCTTCAGGAATTGAATAGTGCATGCACATTAATAACATTATGGCTCATTTTTTTTCAGCTTACCTCAGAGACAAATGTTTCTTTTTATTCTACATTTCCATCACACTCAACTTACATTGGAAATTTTCATGTTAACTTTTGTTAGAATTGGTGAATTAATTCTTACATGTTGTGTTCATTTTAGGGATTTGTATATCACTCAAGCTTATTGCAGGTGATGTTGAACAGGTGAGATAAGTTATCATGTTGACTCCTAATGACGTACACATACAATTTGTTGTTTCTTATGTTCTGGATGATAATCTGGACACTAATATTTTTATATTTTATATAATTTCTTTCTATAGCAAATGAGCTTTCTAACATAGATTATACACTGTATTATTGAGGTCCGGCAGAAATTTGTAAATAAGGGAAAAATAAATATTATTAAATTCTCAACCTCGGATAATGCAATTCTAGCTTTCTGATTGGTTCACTAGATCTCGGTTATCAGCCGTTATACCTGCGTTTGACCTTATATGGGAAACGAGTGCGGCAAGTGCCGCTCAGTTTAAAAATTTTCCTGCGGGAAGCGAAAGTTCCATCAGAAAAATGGCAAATTTGGCGAGGTTTATATAAGCTTATACAAGAAATAATCGACAGTGCCTTCCATAAAACCACACAAATACCACAAAATGACATAGTTGACTAACTACGTAAAACTGAAAGGATTGATGCGAAAGGTTTAATTAAAAACACTTGTAACTGTACAACAAGAGCGACTGGACGAAGAAGAAAAGCAGCAAATAATTTACGGGAAGACCAGAAAACTGACACAATTTCATTCAGTGTTAGACGTAAACGTGGCTCAGCACTTCAGTTAAGTTTGTTACCGTTCAATCTTGATCTTGTCCTTTTATACTTCAATAAACTTCATCGAATCTGAGTGCAATTTCGTTTCAGCATAATGTAGTAGTCTTGATGACAGCCGTGGAGCAGTAAACAAGTACAATATGTAAACACTTGCTTCGCTCGTCTTGCACAAGGCGTATAATATCCAGAAAAGCTATTGCTTTGGATCTTCCCGTAAACCTTAATTGTTGTCACAATTTTCCAGGATGAAAAGACGATTTACAAGGAGATTTTCCGAGGAAAATCTTCAGAAGAAAACTCTCTCGCTCGCTTTCCTCGCGTGTTTCATTCAACTAAAAAAGTGAACACCGCGCCACAAATTTTCCCGCCTCCTCATACTATCACTTCGTTTACATCAAAATGAAATGTCCAGTTGATTTACACTAAAGAAGATTTTAATAAAACAATTATTCCATTCGCCCTTGCTGGATATGAGTGGTTATAGCCAACTCGGCGCTTCGCGCCTTGTTGGCTATTTACCACTTCGTATCCAACGCGGGCTCATGGAATAATTGTTAAATAATCGGGGTGTATGGGGTGTTTGTGGGTGGTAGTACCTTTGCAGGGGGGCGGTCACATTCTTAGGGGGCTAAACTGCACTGGTGCACACGCAACATCCAGCCCTGACGTATCCTCAAAGTTGCAGGTATTGCAATGGCCACACCCCGGGCAATGGTGTTGACCCACCGGCTGAACTACGTCAGGGTAGCTGGCTCATATCTAGGCTGGTGAGAGGAATGGGCAGGTGGGGCTCAATAGCTGTGAAAGGCGGCCCATCTAGGAGATGGAAAACTCCAAACTAAAACTCAGGTAGTAGCACCTGTTAGCCCAGAAGGCAGCTACCATGGGGAAGGATAACCCTTATAACAAACCAACCTCTCCATCTGGAGTTGGTTGTAGAGCTATTCACCCTGCACCATGAAAAAACACTGATTATGAAAACCAAGTCAAGTCATTGTTGTTTTCTATTAGATACGAGAGGAGCATCCACTTCTTGTGACAAAACAAACAGCTATTGCTCGAAAACTTGGTTTTCCTGAAGTAATTATGCCAGGTAAGTTCTCAATCAAACTCTGTTAATACAGACCGTGTGGGCCGAGGTACAGAACATTAACAGTTGCTCTTCTCTTTTTAACAACATGTGAACTCTGAAGTTCAAAACTCTACGAACAATAATTGTAATTTTTGCAGCCCTGAATCACAATTATGACAACAAAGAGACAATCAAAATGGTTCAAAATCAACCAATCACAACCCACAGAGGTGACCTTTCGACCCCCACTAGTACTGATTAGCACTGAAGCTCTTGTGTTTTCTGCAAGATTTGCTGAGATAATTGAAAGCAAGGAAAAATGCAACTTTTGATTGAGTACGGTCTCATGTTATTGATAGGTGTAGTTATAGGGTGTACAAAATGTGTTCATTGAGATGGTGTTTTACGGCTTTCAGACCTGGCTGAAGTACACCTGGCCTAAAGTTTAGCGGTCTCAGCTTTGGAAAATCAAAATTTTTTTTGGTGTCCTAAGTGACAAGGTTGATGTCTATGTTAAAGATATGAGCTCTAATTTATTGGTAATTTAGCCAATTATCAAATGGCTTATTGGATTGTATGAACATCTGTGAAATACATGTGAGGGAGACACAATAAAGAAATGAATTGAGTTGGCCGAGTAGGGATGTAAGGCAATAATATTGAAAAAGACTTTGAGCCCAAGGATATGAATTATAAACACTACATGAAAATGTTTTAATAACCATGCAGTAAATTTTTTGGTTTAGTCAATTGTTCTCTTTCATGCTAGGTGATCTACGCAATGACCTGTATCTCACCTTTCATTCTGGAGAATTTGAAAGAGGTATGAGTTGTTATCAGTTGTATTTTGTGCAGTTTCACAGATTTCATGTGGTGGTAGGTATGGGTAATATTTATTATGCAGGGTTTTCAATAAGAATTGAAGTAGGCGGCAGAATTGTAGAAGTAGGCGGGTTACTCGTGCCACAGGCGCGGCCTCCTAGGGGGGCCCGGGGAAACTTTTAAAATCTGAGCCTCTAAGAGTGCATTTCCTGCATTCTGGGGCAAGAATTACGTCATTTTTGACAGAACCATACATGCTCTATATTCCAGCTTTTTATTTAACGATTCTAATTATCTTGCAGAGAAAATAGTCGCCAAACGCAATTTTTAGTTGCCAGATTTCAAAATCAAATAGGGCATTGTTCAAAAGTGTTTAAAATCATTTCTAGGAATTTAAACCAAAAAAAGGACTGAAAACATAAAATATTCAAAAGGAAAAACAAAACAATCTTATCACTAGGTTTAAAACAAACACAATATATGTAAGATTTTGTAGCCACTATCGAATGAATCAACAAGAGACACAACCCATAGGCATACATGACGTGCTCAAGGGCTTGCAAAGCATTATTGGGCGATTTCAAATATGGTCAGCTTTCAGCGAGTTTTCCGATGTGGCAGAATCTTTTACAGCAAAGGAAGAGGATGGATTGACTTCTTTTCTTATTTTGGATGTCTTAGAAGCAAAGATCTTTCGATATAACTTTCTGGAAGGGCACAATGTCTGAGGAAATGTCCGTTACTCATCGTCAACACACAGAAATGTAGTCGCCATTTTGGCGAGGAAAGCAGAATTTTTACGAAATGTCAGTCGCATTGGCGACCGTATTGGTCTAAATTTCAAGCCCTGAGTCGATATATTTTAACCGACAATTATGGCAAGTTTCTTTGGCGTTAAACGAATTAAATGTTGGCCGATCCATGGTTCATGTTGTGGCTCATGTTGTGGCTGTGCTCATTCTTAAAATTCAAGTAAGTTGTTAATCAAAGTAGGCGGTGAAAACTTGTGGAGTAGCCAGCGAGTTTCGCCGGCTGCCGGCCCTTATTGAAAACCTTGATTATGTGAGGGGGGAGGGGGGTCAGAAGTCCCCATTCTCCATACCCCCTTCCCTCCCTTCCGAATTCTTGGGACCTTTATCACTTTTATTTACATGTGCAGTTCATATATGAATCATTTTATATACATTACAACAACAACAATTAACAACTTATTTCCAAAACTATAACTAAAATCTGCCTTGTAAGTTGTTCTCTTTTCTGTCCTTTCCTCTTCCAACTGCAGTAGCCTCATAAAGGATCAGCCTTGCATGACTTCTTTTCAGTTCAAACTTTGGAAATTTACTGTTGTAGTTTTGGAAATAAGTTATTAATTGTCGCAACGTTTATTGTGTGGATAATGCTAGTTTTGACCCACTCTAGGAAAAGAATAATGATCAAAACTTGATTTTGTTTCGCAGGTAACAAGAGGGCAAATAAGAACATTGAAGTCACAATGCATGTTCTCTCAGATGATGGAACAAAACGTGAGGTATGTAGTGCAGGGGTTTCAATAAATTTGAAGTAGGCAGCTAGTTCGAATAGAGTAGCCGACTGCATCAACAAGGTTTGAAAGGATCTTTCTCTAGTTTCTTCAATTTAGGGGAAAAAGTAGCCGACTTCGCCGAGCAAAGTAGCCGACACTTTTCGTCGGCCGTCGGTGCTTATTGAAAGCACTGGTAGTGGTTGTTATAAATTATCAGTCATCCAGAATACTACTGTTATAGTTTCCCACTGTGAATTTCACGTTTTTGAAGAAATCAATTTGACACATAAATGTAGAGGAGTTTAAAAAATATTCAATGCACCTCATAACTTGTATTTCCAGACTAAATTGGGCTTCACTTTATTGTGCTATTAATAATTACTATTAGCTGTTACTACATGTTGCTGGACTACAGATCAAATTCAAGCCCTGGCCAAGGTGTCTGTGTTATTTTCTTGGGTAAGAAACTTTGCTCTCACAATGCCATTCACTGATACCCATACATTTAAATGGGTACCAGCAAAGTTAATGCGAAGGGGGGGGGGGGGGGGGGGGGGGGAGCCCTACAATGGGACCAGTATCCCATCCAGTGGGGACAGAGTAGGAAATATTTTCCTAGTCACATGATTGGCCAAATTAATTTGAAATCATTTTGACCTGAAATTCATTTTAAACTATGACACTGTCATTTAAGTACATTGTCCCAGTGGTTCTTCCTCGTCAATTCTTTAATAAAATCTTTGTCAATAGAATGTGATCTGCACTGGTGCAGGAGAGGAACTTGTCAGTGAATACCGCTCGGTTATCTTCTACCATGCTGGGAAACCTGAATGGGTAGAGACGATCAAGGTAAATCATGAATAAATGGCTTGTACAGTTGTTTATTGATATCATTGAACCTGATTAAAGAATTGAAGGTTGGCTAAATTTGGCAATTCTGACTTCAGTAAAACAAGGCATTCCAATTTGGACAGTCACCTGATCTAAAACATATCCTCATAATCTGTTGCCCAGGGTAGTTTTCACCTCTAGCTAAGAGGTACCAACATTTCAAATAAATTAGCTGAGAGGTGCATAGTTCCTGTAATTTTTTTGGGCTTATTAATAGCCAAAAAGGTACCGCAACAACTCTGGTGGTCATTTTATAGTTTAGCACCCTAAGTAGTACCAATTGCCATATATTAACCCCTGAAAGGTATGAGGAGCACCCTTCATTTTCATAGGGGAGTCCCCCTGCAGATTCTGTTGTGGTCCTAACCTGCAATCAGAAGTTCCACGCCAAAAGTCAATATGTATAGAAGGTATATCTGTCTTATGATGCAGTGGCATGAGACCACAAGAAAAAGGCTTAAATCAAAATAAAAAACTGGTTCTGAGAAAAGGGTTAACACACAGACTGATTGGCATGGAATGGTAAATGCCTAAGTAGTCCTTAAGCATCCATTAACAACGCACAAACCTCTTCATTGTGCTGTTAGAATGTTAATTTTTGATTATTGCGTTCCCATGTCACTCAATCGTCAGAAATTACATTTTCTAAAAAGTTCATTTGTGGTTGAGAATTTTAAGCACAGTCTTGTTCTTGGTTTTGACAGTACTAGTACTGTGGGTTTTCTTTGTGTTTCAGTTAGTCATTCCAATAGAACAGTTTCAAACCTCACATGTAAGGATTCTGTTTAAACACAGATCTGCAAATGAAGGTAATGCTGAACTCATAATTACAAATCTCAGTCAGGGTGGGGACAGTCAAATATATTGCATGCCCATAGACCTTATGCAAAATGATGCCATTGGCTTCTGTTTTTTTGTCATGTTTCCTAAAATGCTGATGGTGACACTTAAAAATGAATGAGATAACATTCTACTCTGCGAGGTTTCAGTGTTTTTGGTTTTAAGACTACAAAGTTGGGACTCATGGATTTGAATGGAAAAAGCCACCCTGGCCTGCCTAGCCCCATTTTCACGTCCTGGATAATATCAATGTTCCTGAGAATGTTCCTGAAAACTCTGTACACTGATTCATTAATTTAATTCATCGACAAAATGTTTCTTTTGGGGACCAAAAATAAAGAGCAGCCATGTTTGCATTAGTCTGGTACTCATTAGGACCTTAATGAATAGTATTTGCAATCTCTCGCAACAGAAAGAGACAGAGTTCAAAAGTGCTTTGCCTTTTCACACACACGACTTATGTACAATGATGGGACTACACTACAGGACGGGACACATGAGCTTTTGGTCTACAAGGTGAATAGATGTGGCTCACATAACTTACATGTACTGCAGCGATGATTCGATTTTGTGCCCAATAAATGCTGTGTCGATTAAAAATTGTATTCCGTATGCTTTGTCTACAAAACGAGCGTTTTGACTCCCCAGTTTTCTCACTTTTGGACATGAGTTAGACATTATCTAACTGCAAAAGAAGGTTTGGAAAATCCGAGTGTGGAGGGATTTTTGCTGCGAAGCTCCCTAAATGCCCGCTTTGATGAAGAAGTTGACTCTGTTTAATAAGGGCACGTACCTTTACCACAAGTAAGCGCCACTTATTCCAAGTGCTGTTATTGTAACAAGAGCCATATTTATCTCTTTAATTCAGAACGATCACGGAAAGATACCACATCCCAAGGCGTATCTTCATCTTCCATCCAAGAAAGATGACGTTCTTCCTGCCAAGTCAAGCAATGTACCATATACACCAACAAATGACAAACTGAGGATTGAAACTCTTCTCTGCTCAACAAAACTTACACAAAACGGTATGACAATTTTGTGAGAGATCGATCCCCAAATTTTGCAATCAACTTGGGAGGGGCGGCGCCCTAATGGGTAGTGCAGTTAGTGTGTTACACTCCGGATTGAATAGTATGTGTTCAAGCCCTGGCCAGGGTCACTGTGTTGTGTCCATGCATAAGATGCTTTTCTCTCACAGTGCACATGCCTCTCGCCACCCTGCTGTAGATATTGTTACTGGCTTAGAAACCCTGGGGGTAACCCTGTGATGGACAAGCTTCCCATCCAGGGAGCTGGTAGAAACACACACACCTTATTGGATGGTTTAATATAATGATAATG